>CM035436.1:77916342-78061342 GCA_020310875.1 Ceratopteris richardii | reverse complement strand
AGGCAGAGTGAAGATCAAAGAGTCTTCTACATTGACTCAGGGTGTAGCAATCACCTGAGTGGTAATATAGCCTTGATGACTGATTTGGAGAATAAGGTATCTAATCATGTTGTTCAAACAGGTGACAACACAAAGCACAATGTGAAGTCAATTGGATCAGTGAAGGCCAAGGATGGTAGCACCTTATTGAGTAAGGTCTTGTATGTTCCTACAATTCCTAAGAATTTGATAAGTGTAGGACAAATTGTGGAAAAAGGTTATGAAGTAAGGTTCACTAATGAATGCGTGTTTGTGGAAGACCCTAGCAATGGGTATAAACAAATTGTTTCATGGAAGAAAGAAGGAAGATTGTTCACATTGAAGATTCAAGGTAATGTTGGTCATGCCTTGTTCACTTATGGAGGACATAAGATCTCTGAGTTAGATCTTTGGCACAAGAGACTTGGACATTTCAATGAAAGAGGTATTAAAGACATGATTAATAATGGTTCAGTGCTTGGATTGCCTAATGTTGCAGGTCAACATATGACATACAGATGTGAGGCATGTCAATTAGGTAAGGCTCATAAGCAACCCTATTCTAAGCATGGGTTTATGTATTCAGAGAAACTTGAGTTGGTACACACAGATGTGTGGGGACCATCAAAGGATTTCAGTATCAATGGTTCAAGGTATTATGTGATTTATGTTGATGATGCTACCAGATGGATCACTATCTATGTGATCAAAGATAAGTCAGAAGTATTCAATACTTTAAAACATTATCATATGTATGCAGAGAGAATTACAGGACATAAGTTGAAAAGACTAAGGTCAGATGGAGGGGGAGAGTATTTCTCTAATGAGTTCAGTGATTACTTGTGGAATGCAGGTATAAAAAGAGAGGTTACTTGCAAGTACTCTCCTCAACAAAATGGTGTAGCAGAAAGGAGGAATAGGACTCTTGTTGAGTTTGCAAGGTCCATGATGAAGGAGAAAAATTGCCCAAATTATTTGTGGGCTGAGGCTGTAAATACAGCTACTTATTTGATCAATAGGCTACCTTGTAAAGCTTTGCAGGGTATGACACCTTATGAGGCATGGTGGGGTAAGAGACCTACAGTAGACCATTGCAAAGTATTTGGATGTTTGGCCTATGCATATGTGCCATCACAATTAAGGCACAAATTGGAACATAAAGCTGAAAAATATGTGTTTATTGGTTATGATGATAAACAGATGGGATACAGGTTGTGGAATCCATCCACAAAATATTTTCTTGTATCAAAAGATGTTACATTTGATGAGCAAGGTACTTGGTATGCAGGTACTATCAATATTAATACAGATGATGAAGAAATTGTGAGCCAAAGGAAAGGTAAATCAAAGGTTCAGATATTTGATGAGCAAGAGAATCATGAAGTGCAGGTTGAAGTGGAAGAAACACCAAGATTTGATCCTGAATATGAAGAACCAGAAACCTCAAGAAGTGGAGAACTTAGGAGGTCTACAAGGAACAAATGGCAACCTACAAGGTATAGCTATGATACTTCATTTTTGACTACTAAGGATTATGCATACATGGTTAAAGCAGATGAAGACCCTTCTACATATGAAGAGGCAAAAGGTAAAGAGATTTGGGAAAAAGCTATGCAGGAAGAATATGATGCATTGATGGAGAATCAAACATGGGATTTGGTTCCAAAGCCAAATAGCCAGAAGATCATTGGATGTAAGTGGGTTTATAAGACAAAAAGATTTGCAGATGGAAGTGTGTCTAGGTACAAAGCTAGACTTGTTGTCAAAGGGTTTGCTCAGACATATGGTGTTGATTATGATGAGACTTATAGTCCAGTGGCAAAGATGACAACCATCAGGACACTTATAGCAATTGCTGCATGCAAAGGTTGGAAATTATGTCAATTAGATGTGAATAATGCTTTTTTGAATGGTTACATTTCAGATGAAGTTTTCATGGAGCAACCTCAAGGATTCAGAGATGGAAGATATCCAGATCATGTGTGTAAGCTCAAGAGAGCTTTATATGGCTTGAAGCAGGCCCCAAGGGCATGGAACTATAGACTTGTAAAGTTCTTAAAAGAACTTGGATTTCAAGTATCAAAAGCAGATAGTAGCTTGCTTGTCAAAACAAGTGATGATGGGTTTATTTACATGTGCATATATGTTGATGATATCATACTAACAGGTACAGATGAGAAAGGCATTCAAAGCTTAAAGAAGCAAATGGAGAAAGAGTTCAAAATCAGTGATTTGGGAGACTTGTCATACTTCTTGGGCAAGGAGATTTCATACACTCAACATGGAGTGTATGTGACTCAAGAAAGGTATTTGAGGAACTTGTTAATCAAGTTTAAAATGGATGATTGCAGGGTAGCACCTACTCCAATGGAGGTGAATCACAAATTAAGCAGATTTGGAGGTGAAGAGTTCAAGGACATGAAGCAATATCAGAGTTTGGTTGGTAGTCTTATCTATGCTACATTAACTAGACCTGATTTGTCATATGCAGTTGGGGTGTTGTCTCAATTTATGCATTGTCCTAGGAAAGAGCATTGGATTGCAGGTCAAAGAGTGTTGAGGTACATTAAGGGTACACTCAAGGAAGGTTTGTATTATGGTTTTACATCTGATACAAATATCAAGATCTATAGTGATGCAGATTGGGCAGGTAATCCAGATGATAGAAGGTCAACCTATGGATACATGTGTTATGTGGGAGATAAGCTAATCTCCTGGTGCTCAAAGAAGCAACATACAAATGCTTTGTCATCTACAGAAGCAGAGTACAAAGGCATGGTTGAAGCTGCAAAAGAAGTGATATGGCTTAAGACTCTCATGAAGAGTTTTGACACTATACAGAGCATACCTATCATTTATGGTGATAACATGAGTTCATTATATCTAGCTGCTAATCCTGTTTTTCATGCCAGGACTAAACACATTGAGATACAGTATCACTTTCTAAGAGAGAAGGTGATGGATAAGGAGATTGAAGTCATACATACTTCAACAAAAGATCAGATAGCTGATATGCTTACAAAGAGCTTGGATGGACCAAAGTTACAGAGGTTCAAAGACATGGCAGGCATAAAGAAGATAGGAGAAACCTCAATTGATGATTGAGGGGGAGCTGTTGGTGCAGACCAATCACCAATTGAAGATTTGAAAGACAAAGAATGGAGATAAGAACAATTCTTGAAGCATAGAAGATGGATACATTCAAAGAGTGAAAGACATGTACACATATGTACATTAGTTAAGACATAGGTTACTTATACTTATGATTTGACATAAGTCTGTACATATTTGCCTATAAATACTTTGGAAAAATGTCGGGGCAAAGAGGAGAGACAAGA
Source organism: Ceratopteris richardii (assembly GCA_020310875.1). NCBI lineage: Eukaryota > Viridiplantae > Streptophyta > Polypodiopsida > Polypodiales > Pteridaceae > Ceratopteris > Ceratopteris richardii. Next base: position 78,057,986 of record CM035436.1, on the reverse strand, counting down.
GGAGACAATAGGAGATCATGAGAATAGTGTATTGAGGAGTTGTAAGAGTTATTAAGCCTCTTAGAAGTGAGTTGAATTCTCTATCCTCACTCACTTGTAAATCTCTAAGAAATAGAAGAAAATTGCGCCCGATGTTTCTTATGGTTAGACTTTTCTCAGAAGACTTTTCTCAGAAGTTGAATCCTTCACAATAGTTAATGTGCAGCAGACTTTTCTCAGAAGTTGAATCCTTCACAATAGTTAATTTTCTGATAAGTTGGTGAATGTTCTCTAAATTTGGTGGAGTCTGAAGTTGTTCTTGATATAGAGGTGGTCTAAATTCAAGGTCAACTTGTTCTTTTGGAGATTAACACTCTCCATCAACACACACACACACACACACACACACACACACACATATATATATATATATATATATATATATATATATATATATATATATATATATATATATATATATATATATATATATATATATATATATATATATATATATATATATGTAGCTCAGTGATGAGTAGCACCACCTTTAATGTCAATCCGGGAAGACGTGAGGATGGTATGAAGACCTCGAGCAAGTGGCGGCACAAGTGCGTGAGTGAGAAGCACACTAGCATGCACACACATACACACACACGGGCACACACGGCAAGACAAAGAGGGAGAATCAATGGAGTTCTTAGATTACTTTCAAAAGCTCTTACAAGTTTGTTTCACTTACAATCTAACCTCAAAAATGAGCTCTCTAGCTCCTTTTATAGTTTTTGACTAGCTTTGGCCCTGTTCAGACCTAGTGTCCGGCCTAGTTAAAAATTAGGTTCCAGGGCTTATTTGAGGGCTCAAACGAGATCTAAAAATTACGAAAATTGGCAGGTAGATACTTCTAAAGCTCCTCAAGCTCAAGGACTCCTTGGCTTGCACAAAATGGAGCTACAAAAATATGAAATGGTATTTACAATGGTGTTTAGTGATGAGAATCACTTTTGATTGGTGTAAGGGTTTGTGAAAAGTTAAAGGGTTGCCTAAGTGCTAGATTTGCGTGGATGCTCATACTTACTTCCTCATGAGGAAAATTATTGGCCTATTTGCCAGATCTTCTTTGACTACCGTGTCTGCTTGTGCTGTCCCTTCGCTCTGACTCTCTTCGTCTTGTAGCTCCTTCTGTTCCCTGACTGCTGCCAACACCCCCCCCACTCTCGCGTCTGTCGCCCCTGACAGACCCTTGTCTAGAGGATTTTTGAACATAGTATTGAACGACATCGGAGGCTAGGTGGTGTTCTTCGAGTCGCAGGCCACGTGCTAGATCTGTGAGCAGCTCATCCCAATTCACAGGACCGGGAACATCTGGATGAGGCACCCTCAATTGTTCTGAGTAGATAGTTCTCTCCACAGCAAATAATTGGAGGAGATGGGATGGTCTGGGTATAAAGATTTCGGAGTGATATTCCCAGAATCCGGTGATGAACATCTCCTCAAAGGTCTGTTTAAAGCAGGCTGGGAGGTATTTGATTCTGGCGTGCCAATCATATATTACTTCAATGGACGGGGTGGTACTCATATCATAAACTATATCTTGGTTTCCTGTCATAAAGCCTGCACCTGAGAAGTGAGGGTCCTTAATGTTTTTAAACGTCCTGAAAGTGATCAGCATTAATTCAAATATTTTCATGCACATCTGGGCCATCACATCAGGATTATTGCGTAGCCTAGTACTCCAGTGACGGATTGTAGAAATCATGTAATTGACTGTGGGAGGTCCTCGTGGAGGTGCTAGATAAACATAATTCAACCATTTTGCACAGGCTTTGATGTCTCTGACAGCTATAGTGAATTCAGGCCAGGTGCGTCGTCGTAGAACTGGAATGTAACAAGGGTTGTACTTAATAAACAACGGCATATTATTCCAGGTTCGGACCATTTCTGGATACATTTCCAAAAGCCTGATTCTCCAGGTGGGTTGATGGATGGACCCACGCTGAGCACTTTCCGGCAGATCATCTGGACCAAATTGTGTAGCAAAGGTGGGAGGTTTGCCACATTGTCTTTGAATCTCCGCGTTGTAATCGGCCAAAAGTATACAGAATGGCACATACTAGTCATTATTGGTGCCGATCCATCTATGATGAGACATGGTTCTGAAGTATTCAGACTTTATGACAGTCTCTTCTAAGTTCGCTAGTGATTGGATCTGAATTGCCACCCGTTCTTCGTGAGTGTTCGCTGTCCTTTCCAGTGTCTGAAGCCACTCGGGTGCTTCCACTTCCAATGTTTCTAGTCCCTCTGAGGTTCGTCGCCCGCCTGGCATTGGCATAGGAACATACGGTTCCTCGTAAGAATCATCCACCTCAATAGGGACTAGCTCTTCTTGCTCTGGTTCTACCACAGGGGATGGCTGCCCTTCGTATGTCAGTAACCTCTTTTGTAATTCTGCTACCTGTTCGGTTAAGGCCTTTACTTCGTCTGAGGTGGAGGTTGATGGGACACTCTTCGGTTGTTCTTCCTGTTCCTTCAGCCTGCTCTGAAGTGTGTCACGCTCTCTTTCCAAGTCATCATGGGCTTCCAGGAGATCTGCATAGCTTTCCGGAATGGTTTTCATCGTCTCCGTGGGAATTGCTTTAAATTGCTCGGGATCTATCTCGTGAGGGGAGCCTTCCATTGCCGCTTCCAGATTCTCTTCATTTTGTTTTTGCAGTCTTTTGTTCTCCTCCAGTGCTGTGGCCATATGTTTCCGTAGTAGCGCCAAGTTGCGTCTGACTCGCAGGTTATCGGTCTGGTATACTTCGAGCAAAGCTTCTAGTTGTTTGACACCTGATTCTATCGATGGTTGGGGTGCCTCCAATAATGTTTGGTGAGCCTGCTCAAGCGTTGTGTAGCGTTGATTCACTTCTGCATTTTCTGTTTGTAGAATGTGAAATTGCCTTTGTAAGTTCTGATGGTGTGTTGTCAGTTGTTGATACCGGCCGTCCAGAGCTCTGTACTCATTCTGGAGCTGATATACACATTGATTTAATGCTAAAAATATGCTATTTACATTAAATAATGCTGGGAGGGGTGAAGATGCAGGGGGAATGGGGGCGTGAATGGTAGATGTGAATGATGTGGATGCAAGTGGAGATGTGGGTGGAGGGGGTATGGGAGATGAAGGTGGCATGGGGGGAGGGAGCGGTGCTGTGGCAGGTGATGTTTCCATCGTGTCAATTGTTTGAGTGACAGTGTAGATGGGGATCGTGGGTGGAGTGGATGTGACGTCAGTGAACAGAGTGGTGAAAGTGGGCATGGTGACTCCCCCGAATTGGATTCCCGGAGAGAGTGGGATGCCCATGACAATGGTAGTGGTAGTGGACGTGGTAGTGCTAGTGTCATGTGGTGGAGTGAATTGTGTAGTGCGAGGTGGGGATGGTGGTGACAGTGGTGCTTCCTGATGTTCTTCTTCTTGCGTTGTCTCTCCTGGTGCGGATACATTGATGTGAATTTGTTTCCCGAACCTCCTGGGACGAACGGGAACCCTTTTCTCAAATCTGTGAATGTAGGCCATTGCCTCATGTATGGCCTCATCCAATCCTACTGCGTCGGCATGAAGGTTTATGGACTCAATGAACAACTCGTCCACACCTTCCTTAGCTAGCAACTGGTTCATGAGTTTCTTGCCCGATTCCAGTGACATCTTATGTTGTTCCTGAACCAGTTGCATGGTTCGATATAGTCTCTTAATTTGTGCCGAATACGCAGGGGCACTTGCCAGCTCGGAGAGCTCGTCATATTCTTGTTCCTCGTAGGTTTCTTCTTCTTGTTCGGCCTCTTGTTCCTCGGCGTCGACTTCTAACACCTCTGGTCGGGTGGGGGCTGCTGTTGTTGTCTGGGGTTGTGGTTCCTGAGCTTCCGTCTCGAGATTAGAGTCATAGATCAGTCTAGCCACTTCTTCATCCGTGAGATCGTTGAGAGTAAAACCTTGTGGGAATTCCAGATCTCAGGGGACGGGTGGAAACACCAGATTAGGCCCCTCTGTGCTTGGTCTTGGTAGCCGGATTGTGAATGACCTAACGCATCGTGTCTGGGGAGGGGTAATTTCTGGTGTCGTGGTGGCTCCCCTTGGTTGAGCACAGGGTAATTGTACTCCCCCCCTCATCTTCTTTGATGGGGGACCTACTGCTGATAGTCTTCTTTGGAATTCCTGGGCGCGGGGCCATATGAGTGCCCTCTGAATAGGCACGTCATAAGCCAGACATCGGTAGATTATCTTTGTTAGAGCGCAACATCCATGAAGCACATTTTTCTACTTCTTGTTCCACCTTTGATGGGCTAGGTGGATCTGATCTATGATCCAGTGTGGCACATTGATGGGAAGGCTTTCTGTCTCTGCTAGATACGAGCTGAACCATATTTTCTTCGGGGGCATTGTGAATCGTTCCTGGGCGGGGAAAGCAAAATGTTGCATGATGGTCCGCAGGTGAAGTGCAATGGTAGGTGTCATCGCTACCATATCCTTCAACTTATTAAGATCTTTGTGTTTCATTCGACCTGGAACCATGGTTTCCTTTTCCGTGGGGATGTGCATGCCATACATGCCCAATGCTTCTCTTACCAGATTGAGGGTCAACTTGAATCTTTTAAGCTCATGACCCGGCAGCAGTGATGGCAACACAAAGGTGCTATCGCCTCCCTTGGCCCTGCTTGGCGTGATGGTACTGATCAGATATGAACATCGTAAGAAATCCGGCTTTGGTAAGTGGGCCCTGAAATAACTGTCCACACCCGCTTTGATCCAAACTGATCTCATGACTTCGGCGTTTTGATAGCTTTCAAACTCGCGCGTGAAAAAGTGGTATCGACCCCATTTGCCATTAAATTCCAATTCTGCTTCCCAGAAATAGGTTCCATCGCCCAGTGGTCCAGCAACATCACTGAACCAATGCGCATGCTTACCTACTTGAGAAGTGTGCCCTTGAGGAGGATCCTGAATGGGGAGCACATGCACGGCTTGAAGTTCTTGCGGCCTTGCGGTGAGATGTGGCTCGAGGAGAAGTGTTTCTATGTCCACAATCTGGGCACCCGATCCGGCTTGAGAACTGGCACCTGCTTCTGCCATGGCCCTGTTTGCTGGTTGGTTCTGTGAGAATATAGAACCAAGTGTTAACATCGTAATGGACAGAATAAATCTGTTGTTGTCCCCGTTACAACATTAACATGAGGTAGATGGTGAGTTAGTGGTTAGTAAGTGCACGAAGACAGTGTGTGTAGTTAGTGCTTGGGTTGTCCTAGGAGACTAATGCAGTTAGTAAGTGGGTATGAATTTACAAATTGGGATCGGGGGGTTTATTACAGGTCCTAGGCTGCCAAATGCAGTGAATGGGCTTTGCTTTCGGTTTCGTAGAGACTCTAGAGAGCTTTCTCGGTGTCGCGGTTTGAAAATGAGGCCTTTTAGGGACCCATTTACAAGTGATTACATGCGTGCTCTTGGGTCTTGGTGTGTTCCTGAGTGTTGAGAACGAGTGAATACTGGCTGTACGCGTAGATGGGTTATGCTGTATAGGTTGTGGCCTCGGCATAGCTACTTGCACCCTCAAGCAAGCCTTAGGCACCCAAATTTGTCTTGATTGTGGGCTAGCCTTCATCGACTTCTTGGGCACCCAAATAGATCTCACGTTAGCAGAAAAATTTCCGAAGGACTTCTTATTAGTGACGTGTTGTTGGTTACTAATAAGAGGCTTTGCTCGTGTGGTTGGCTTGAGTGCAACCGGGTGTTCGCCTTTCCGCACCCACACTTGGTTTACTTGCTGAGATATTTTGCTGCGCAGGTACTTTTGATTTCCAGCATAGGGAGTACTCTGCTTCTTCTGCCTTTGCTCCACCTTTGGTTGCTGCCTCCTTTTGGCCTTTGGAAAAGAAGGGAGTTCCGTTGCATCCTTGACTCCTTTTTTGAGAATATCATTCCTCTGCAACACATAGTTTTGGACAAGAACAGCATGGTCATCTTCATGTGTACCCCTGGAGGGACCAGGAGTCTGTGCCTTTCCTAATTCTTTGAGTGCTCCATTATCTAACTCTATTGTAATTCGACTATGATTGACCCATACCTGAAGAAGTCCACTTCTTAGGTTTAAGTTGACTGCTTGGTCATAGATCCAGTCTTGACCCAAGACAAGGGGTTCAGTGAGATCCTCGTCTTGACACACTAGTACTTTAACTGTCATTGCCTCATCATGAATGTAGAGGGGAAGTTCCACCTCGCCCATGCAAGGGGTTTCCACGCCTCCCAATCCTATGAGATATGCTTCCACAGGATTGACAGTTAATTGTAGCTCTTGACAATAAGACAATTTAACAGCACTAGTGGCTGCACCTGAGTCAATCAAGGCTTTCACGGTCCTTGCACTCTTTCCTTGTCCTATATCTAGGGTTAAGAAAGGACGTCTATCAATTATCCTATGCGAGCTTGTTCGTGCAACTTCACACATGGCCATGGGATATCCTTGATCTGCATAGTCATTCGCTCTAGGCTGATCTCTACCTTGCCTTCGTAACTTCATCCTTCTGATGCGTTCTAAAGCTTCTGCTTGAGCCTCTTCTCGAACTCGCTTTTCTTCCTCTTTGCGTTTCTTAGCAGTGTTGAGTCGGCTGAGCATTTCCTCCGTGAGGGGTTCCTGATACAACTTGACTCTGCATCCGCTAATATAGTTAGGGAGAACATCACCTTCTAATGTGGCTAATTGCACAGCTCCACTTGTGGAGATCCTATTGATAATCATAGGTCCGTAGCCTCTCTTTTCTAGCTTCCTTGCGTGTTGTTTCAGTGTATAGACTAAAACCAGATCTCCTGCTTTCAAGCCCTTATCCTTCACATGGGCATCGAAATATGCCTTCTGTCTCTTCTTGGCTGCATATATTCCTGCAGCGGCTCTCAGTCTTGTTTCCCCTAATCGTTCAAGGTCAAAGATCCTAGAGGAGAGCTCATGACCTGTCCATTCGTGCTCTTGTGCTACTCTCAATGTAGGAATCAAGAAGTCCAGGGGTAGCACAGCGTTTTGGCCAAATACCATCTGAAAGGGGGTGGCTTGGAGTACCGTTTTGTAGGCAACTCGGTATGCCCAAACAGCATGGTGTAATTGTTTGTCCCAATCAGAGCGTTTTGTGTTCACTAATTTTGTCAGTACATTGCATAAGATCTTATTAGTGCTCTCAGCTTGTCCATTAGCTTGAGGGTGATAGGGGGCAGACTTCTTGTGTATTACCAAGAATTCTTGGAGTAGATTTTCAATCACTTCGTTCAAGAAATGAGTGCCTCTATCACTTACAAGCTCTATAGGTAGCCCGTATCTTGTGAATACATTCTCAAACAAGAATTTGGCCGTTGTTTGAGCATCGTTCTTTGTCGTAGCCTTTACCTCTACCCATTTAGTTAGATAGTCTGTTGCAACAATGATGTATTCCGCATGAGAACCTTTAGCTGGGGGATTAATAGGACCTACGAAGTCTATTCCCCACTTAGAGAATGCACGTCCACCCATCATAGGTTTCAGTGGCATCTCATCTTTGCGTATAGGATACTGAGTCCTTTGACAGACATCACACCGTTTCACATAGGTATGAGCATCCATGTGAAGGGTAGGCCACCAGAAGCCCGCAAATAGTATTGCCTTGATCACCCGATCTAGTCCAAAGTGTCCTCCTACTACACCTTGGTGGGCAGTTTCCAAGATCTTGAGATATTCCCTTTCATGGACACATAGCCTCAAGTAACCATCTTTACCGCGCTTATACAGATTATCACCTATGAGTGAGTAATCCTGGGCTTCTTGTTCTAAACTCCTTTTCCTAGCCAGAGTCATGTCTGGGGGGAATGTGTTTGTCCTCAGGAAGGATACTAGAGGTTCACTCCAATCTGGCACAATGGATACTTGATAGAGAGTGGCATGTTCCACAGGTGGTTTAGTGCAACAGATTGGGCATTCCTTGCACAACTTTTGGACATCAGCTTCCATAGTTGGCCAATGTACTCATAGTCTCTTTAGGGTCTGTAAAGTTCGTTGCTTTGAATGGTGTTGCTCTAGTGCACCTACATGTGCTAATTGCAACCATTTAGCGTACTCATCCTCTTCTACGCAACAAGCCAAGATCCCTTGATATGTGTGCTTGTACATACTTCCTGCCATGATGTGGTACTTTTGGGCTTTTACAACCTCTCTATTTCGTGTGTTTACCACTGGATGGTTAGGCCCGTATGTCAATACTGGTACCAATGGCTTAGCCCACTGCGGCACCACTTCCAAATTAAACAAGTAAGCATCAGGAAGGTCATCTGACACTCCTTGTGGGGATTCTCCCGATGTGAGCCTAGAGAGGTGATCTGCTCTCAAATGAGTCCTCCCTTTTCTTACCACAACCTCAAAGTCATATTCCATGAGCAAGAGAAACCATCTCACTAACCTTCCTGTATTGCATGGCTTGTTTACGAGATATAGCAATGCCTGATGATCAGTAAAAAATTTAAACTTATTTGCAAGCAAATAGTGTCTAAATTTCTTAACTGCATATACCATGCCTAATCCTTCTCGCTCTGTAGTGGTGTAATTCCGTTCAGCCGCATTCAATTGTCTACTGGCATAGGCAATTGGAAGATCCATATTACCTTCACTAGTAGGTTGTGCAAGCACACATCCAATAGCATAATTGGATGCATCCACATGAACATGGAAAGGCTTATTCCAATCTGGTGTGGTCAAGATTGGTGCTGAACATAATCTTCGTTTAAGCTCCTGGAAGGAATTCTCACATTCATCCGTCCACTCAAAGTTAGTCAGAAGTCCATACATGGGCTTTGCAATGACAGCATACATGTGTATAAATCGTCGATAATAACCACAATGCCCCATGAAAGCTTGTACTTCCTTGACATTCTTTGGCCTAGGTAGCTGTGCTATGGCTCTCACTTTCTCTTCGTCGGTAGATATGCCATTCTTTGACACTATGTGTCCTAGAATCTTACCTTGCCTTACCATAAACACACACTTTTCGGGGTTTAGGCAGACTTGATATTCTCTACATTTGTCAAAGATTTGTCTGAGTTCGGGGATATGGGTTTGTCTAATGTTGGAATGCGCACAAAGATCATCAACATAGACCTCTAAACTCTTCCTCAAGAACTCCTTAAATACATGGCACATCAGCCTCTGGAAAGTGGCTGGTGCATTGATAAGCCCGAATGGAATTACTCGAAAGGCAAAAATGCCCCATTCTGTGGCAAAGGCAGTTTTATGCTGATCCTCTGGAGCTATGGCTACTTGATTGTAACCCGAAAATCCATCAAGGAAGCTGTACACTTCCTTGCCTGCCACTCTTTCTAAGAGATGTTCTGTGATGGGAAGCGGATAGTTATCTCGAATCGTGGCTGCATTAACCTTTTTCAAGTTAATGCACACACGCAGCTTGCCATTCTTCTTGGGCACCACTACGATGGGGGATACCCATTCAGTGTGCTCAATTTCATAGATAAATCCAGCTTCAACCAATCTATCTATCTCTTCTTTGATCTTAGCAGCGTAATTATCGTTATATGTATAAGGCTTCTGCTTAGAGGGTTTGGCATCTGAAGTCATGGGGATGGTGTGTGAGCAAATGTCCGGGTCAACACCTTTCAAATCCTTGTAACTCCAAGCGAATACATCTCTGTATTCTCTTAGCAAGGCAATCAATTCGTGCTCTTCTTCTTCTGTCAGGTCATGGCCTATATACGTGCATCTCTCCTCTCCTTCTTCTATGGCCACTACTATTTTCTTGGTAGTTTCTTTGTTATCATAGGCCTCTCCTGATTGTGCCTCTCGTTTAGGCATTCTAATCATGACCCTCCTGTCATCTATCTCATACTTCTTAAAATTTTTCGGGACCTCAAACAAAGATTCTTCCTCTTCTAGTGAGCCTTCTCTCTTCTTTCGTTTCTTCCCTTCTTCCTTCGGGGTCACATGTGTTGCTAATCTTACATCGTTTGTAAGCTCTCCATGCCTCTGGGGTTGAAATTCTACTTCATGGAAGTATTCTTCATCTGATGCAAATGGTGGGTCCATAATGATTGACTCTAGATCGGAGTCACTTGCATCCTCATATGCATCAGGGCTAGGTTCGCATTCTTCTAGAACTGCCTCTCCCATGATTGGCTCTATGGAGAAGACTGAAATGTCATAGCCATCCTCATCACAGTGAGGTGTCCATTGTTCTTCATTGATGGCTACGTCCATTGTTGCTAAGGTTTCTGCCCAACCGTGAGGTTCAAATTCTTCGTCTGGAAAAACTACAGGTGCATAGGCTGGGTCTTGGATTGATCTATGGGTTTCTTTCGCACCTACCTCTCTGGCTTTCTCTCTCTTCTCTTCTTCTACTGCTACCTTGCACATCCATAAGTGAGTATCTTCATGCATCCATGAGGATCCAGACCCTATGGAATGCACCGATTCTGTATCATCTTTGGCTCTATGGATGGGATTCCATTGGATAGGAGGGACATCTCTATGAGAATAGTCCTTGAGATTGACTTTGGTCGTAATGCCCAAGTGTTGCAAATACAAGGAGTTGGTTCCCCAATCCTGTACCACTTGCAACTGTCGCATAAATGGTCTTCCCAAGATCATCTCATAGGCATGATTTTTGCTGAAGTCGCATATGGCAAATGTATGCTCAAACTCGACACCACAAGTGGAGAGAGTTATTCCTTCTAGCAATCCTAAGGGTCTCTCAATATGACCATCGGCCATTTGCAATTTCATTCTCGTTGGCCTGAGTGCTGGCTTGCCCCAACGCTTCCATAGGGAAGTAGTGGCAATTGCAACTCCTGCACCTGAGTCCAAAATCGCTTTGGTGGTGTACTCCTGGTAGGTAATGGGAAGATAGGTGTTCCCTTCTTCACCTTCACACATATCTCCTATCTTATCCAAGGGAATTTCTGGCACTGTCCTATGGGATCCTACCTGGGAACGAGGTTTTGCTATCTCTGGTACTTGTTTGGCTACATGTTTCCATAATTCAGGTCTAACCCTGAGTAGCTCTTCTAACTTGAGATTACACTGTACGTTAGTGTTCTTCACTACCTCTGTGTTCCTAGGTATGACTGAATTTTCGTTTCTTACCGTGACTGTGGGTGCTCTCATACACATGGACTTTGCTTCCCATGGGCCTGTGAAGTGGGGTAACTCTTGTATGGAATTAGATTCAAAGTCCAATCTCTCGTGAGATTGGGTACTCTCATGTTCCCCGTAAATAGATGGGATGTCTTGTGGGAATTGGTCGTGTGCATCATCCACAAGTTCAAAGGGAGGGGCGACTTCACTTTCGTTATCCCATTTGTCTTCTTGAATCTCTCGTAGGAAGTCTGGTGCAAACCGATTCATAGAAGAAGAAGTGTCTGGCTCTATAGAATTAGGTGCATAAGCAACCTGGGAAGGAGGGCTTATTCTATCGTTGGCTCTCTCCTCGTTCTCATAGATGGCTGGAGCACAAGCTTCCTGGGGAGGGTTACTTATTCTATTACTTTTCCGAACAGGCTCATACGCTCCCTGAGAAGGAATGTAGGCAACCTGTGGAGGTACGCAAGCTTTCGAGGGAGGCTCATGTGCCTTTTGGGGGGGAAGATAAGCTTCTTGAGGAGACCCATGGGCTTCCTAAAGAGGCTTGCTTATCCGTTCTCTTGCCCTTTCCTTTCTTTGAGGGGCAGGTTCCTTTTCTGATTGTGCAATTAGCCTCTATTCTTTCTAAGGAGGGGAAGTTGTCTGATTTAGTGGAATTGGCCTCATAAACTTCCGATGGGGGATGGTTCATGTTTTTGCTTGCTTTATCTTTTTCTTGATTTTTTTCTTCCTTGGCAGATCTTGCAATTATTGCTTCTAACTTCTCTAGGAGTCCATCCAAGTGTAATTGCGTCCTGGCTGAGCCCGAGTAATTGAAAAGGCGACTGGCTTCAAACATAGTCTGAGCCAATGCGACCATTTTTGCGCAAAGCTTGGTTCGTTCTATCTCTAGGTCAGCTCTAGGGTAACACTTGTCATGATCTGTGACATTTGGCCCTTCTTGAATTCTGGCCTGATATGCTTTAAGCATCATGTCTATGTCTTCCGGAATGGGATCAGCTAATACTGATCCTACTCTAGGGGGTGGTGGAATCGTATGACGTGGGTTGGAAGGTGGCGGGTCGGATGGCGATGGGAGTGGTGGTGATGGGATAGTGTGAGAGGGGGTTTGAGAGGTGATTTCAGTTATCCTAGCTTTGGTTTCTCTTATGCTTTCCTCAAGTTCACTCATCTTTTTAGCCCATTGTCTTTTCATTCTTTCCCAACTATCTTTCCATGCTCTAGTCCTTTTCTTTGTTACGCTCTCGGTTTCACTAGCCTCTGAGTTCTTATCCTGGTTTACCCCTTGATTCTGCTGCAATGCTTGAGCTCTAGTGACTACCTGTACGGGAGCAGTGGAAGTGACACTTCCTGTGGAATCTACCACTAACCCAATAACCTTGATCGGAGTGATTTTTGGCATATTATTAGGATTCTTAGGGCAATCTCGTAAGAGATGCTCTTTTCCACAATCTTGGCAAAAGCCTTGGATCGTCACTGACTGGTTTTGTGGAGGTGGGGGTAAGGGGCAATCACGAATGAGGTGATCTCCTTGGCATCTGTAACACGGTCCTCTTGGGAATGGAGGCCTTACTTGCCTGGGTTGAGGCCTAGGGTTGGGGTTTGCATACATGATGTTTGTGTAATTCGACTCCCAACTAGGTTCATTTGGCTCTTCGCTGTAATAGGTCTCACCATGTTCTGGAGACTGCATGTAGTACGCCTGGGGACTATCGACATGTGTAGAATCGAAGCTATGGTCACCGGGGTCACTCTCAGAAAGCAAGGATACTACAGGGACTATAGCTCTATTCAGGTTCTCTTCTGCAGCAGTATACTTTACCGGAATCACATTAGCTGGGGCTGGGGGTTGTTGTGCTAGCACAGGCTGAGGCCTTTGTTGGGCTTGATATGGTTGCTGAAAAGGTGGCTGTGGCCTACCATATGGCTGAGGAGGGTACGGGTTCTGGTATCTTCCTTGCTGCGGGTATGGCTGAGGGTAGGGTTGCCTAACTGCCTGCTTGTTGTATGGGCAATCTTGTGCGGTGTGATTGGTGTATCTTCGTTCTATGGTGCAATATTGGCTATTTGGATTGACCTGGGGTTGAGCCATAATGGGACACACGTTTGCCATATGGTCGCCACCGCATGTATAGCACCTCTTCGCTGGGGCAAACCTTGGGATTTGTTTGCTAGTTACACCTAATTTCTGAGCTACTTTCTCAGCGAGTTCCTCAATTGATGTAGATTGCGTGGAAGAGTGACTAGATGCACTATTTGAATCTTTGTAGATTTTGGAGAGCTGAAGTTCTTCCCCTAGGTTATCTTCAATGTCAATGCACATGCGTACACACTCTTCTATCGTCCTGGGGTCCTTCAGCTACACATAGGATCTCAATTTCGTACTCAGCAATCCATCAAGGAATAAGGCTACCTGTTTTGCAGGTGTGGGCAGCTCCGAAACAGGGCACCTTTCAAGGTATTGTCTAAATCTTCTTCCTGCCAATCTTACAGTCTCTTGGGGAGTTTGTTTGAAGATGTGAATCAATGATGAGGTATTGTGTCTTATGCCACTCTTAGAGAACTCTACAATGAAAGCTTCTAGGAGTTGGTCTATACACCTGAATTGTCGCTCATCCAATGGCTGAAACCATGTAAGTGCTGTGTTCCTAAGGGTTAGACCGAAGGCATTGTACTGCGTGAATAGATCCTCCACTTGTTCAGCTCTCAAGACTTGCTTGAACTCCGCCACATGATCATAGGGATCTCCTGTGCCATCAAAGTAATTCTTCATGGACTTAACGAGCTGGGTCGGTCTCAAAGTTCTTGTATGCTCTCTAGGTCTCGGTAGAGGGAATCCATCCACATTTCTTTGGTTCTTGTGAGCTCTAAGTATCTCAGGTTCTACCCTATTCGTCTCCGTCCTCGTTCTTTCTCTGCCCCCTGGGTTGGCAAAGCTTACTTCTGGTCTATCTCTACTTCTGTCTCTTTGCATTCCATGAGCTTGGGATGTTCCAGCTCCAGGGTGACCATAGGATACATTCGATCTTGGTTGAGGGAAAATGAATTCACCCTTCCAAGTGTAAGCATGCCTATCATTTTCTGTCACCACAAAGATCCTTTCCGAAGTGTGATCTAAGTAGGTCACTCTACCTGGGCTATCCGGATCCTTAAACTCATAGATCATGATATTCCCTATATCAGTTGGCTGATTAGATTTATACCTCCAAAAGGCTTCGTCAGTTTCTCAATTGAGGAGCAACTCTATGCTCTTGTTGTCTTGGGGAACCCACTCAGGCGTGATAATCCTAGTGAGAACTGATTTACCTCGGGGGGTTCTAGGTTCCGCACCCACGTTTCCTTGTTCCAAATCACCTAAGTTCGCTTCTGAGATTACATTTCCAAATTCATCTGTCCTATCTGGGTGACTGGTGACTACGTATATGGTTCCTTCCTTGTCCAGGTATGCACCGTTTTCAAACTTGACAGCTGGGTGCTCTAGTCCTATGGATTGGTCAGGGTTTTTAATCTGGACCACGGATCTTCCTAGGCCGTCCTCATAGATGCTAGCACCTAATCGGTTGGTCCTAAGGTATTCCAATTGTGTTTTGTAAGGGCCTTCTACCCTGTACAAGTATGGCACACCTGAACTACCTGTCGGTCTGTCCATGCCTTGAGACATCTCTGACTCACTGGTATCGAGCTAGGGTAATGCGAGTGGTGGCTCAACTGCTGGGCCCAAGACCTTGCAGTGTGATTGACACTAGCCTCTGAAGACCTAAGGCTTCGTCTCTCTCTTACTAGGTGTCGTCCTGATCTAAGGTTCATATGCCTAACTGATTAACCCACTTTTTCCCAGGTACAACCACGTTTCTGAGTCCTTTTGTATCGGTTACTTGGTTCTTTTTATGTTGATTATCGTGTTTATACTCTTGTCTGATATCACGTCGTTAGGAATACCTGAGTTTAATTTCGCACTTTAGTTTGGTCGTTTCACGTTAGGTTCTTTCCCTTTTGAGATTGACGTTCGCACATACACAGGTTATCTCTTACTTGCACTTGATTTTCTTAGATAGTCTTTGACTTAGCTCGTGCCTGTCGTTCCCTGGAATTACTTCTAACACTATCCGCACTTAGCCTAAACTAAGAATTGACAGAGAGTGTTGCGGGTTTTCCAACCTTGAGTTCCTTTCCTTGTGGTGTTGCCCAGATGTGCCCAGGACGCGCGTTCCCAAGCTTGCACTTACTCTTGCCTTGCGTACCTTTTGCTTCTCTCAAAGGATCTGTAAAAGGCCCACTGTTAGCTCAAGACTTAAATTCAAAAGACAGAACCAATCACTTTCATTCATGCAACACTTCACCAATTTACACTATGGCCTTTTGGACACAACTCTAGAGATCCCTGAATTTTTGTTCCCCCTGGGTATGGTCAACTTCAAAATACCCTAGCAAATATTCCTGATCTTAATTTAACTATAACCAGTCGATGTTTTTGTTGTACTCCCTGTGAGCTTTCCAACAAAACAAAAATCATGGCAAACGGATTTCGTATAAGAAAGTTATGCCGGTTCAGGTTTTTGGGGCTAAAACAGGATTGAGCTCGGTTATCAGGCAAACAGGAATTTTAGAGTTACTTGGGTCGTGTCCTCGTAATGCAATGCTACACCCTTGTGTTTGTCCCACACCTGGCCAAAATTTAGACCACTACTTTTGCCTTAAAAATTTGACCTAAATTGCCCTTCTAACGTGTTCGCAAAGTCTGTCGGTCGCGATTGACAGGTCAGTCGCGATCGACGTGTCGATCGCGATTGACAGGTCCGTCGTGGCTGTCAGTCGCGATTGATTGGTCAGTCGCGATTGACAGGGGTTACGAAAAGTCAATCAGTCGTGGTCAAAGGGTCGTTGACTCTGTCGGTCGCGATTGATGGGTCGATCGCGATTGACAGGTCGGTCGCGAGGGTCTGTCCGTCGTGGTCAAACAATCGTTGACTGTGTCGGTCGCGATTGACAAAGCCGTCGTGGTCTGTCCGTCGTGGTCAAACAGTCGTTGACTGTGTCGGTCGCGATTGATGAGTCGATCGCGATTGATGACTCGATCGCGATTGACACGTGTCACGCGTATGGTCCGTCGGTCGCGGTCAATCGGTCGTTGACTCTGTTGATCGCGATTGACAGAGCCGTCGTGGGCTGTCGATCGCGATTGACGTGTCGATCGCGATTGACAGATCTGTCCGTCGTGGTTTGTCGATCGCGATTGACAGAGCGATCGCGATTGACAGAAATCTGAGGAGTTTCAAAATTCTAAGCACATTTTTGGGAAGCTCTAGGCCTGTAGATCATGGTTTTGCACTTTGTTTGGTGATTTGAGCGTTTTTTATGTCGGTCGCGATTGACAGAGGTCGGCGACACACAGACAGTTACTTCGAAATCCGTACCTGCGCAGAGTGCTGGGGACAATGATGTGACCTGTACCTGCAAAATAGCTCAAGAAACATGCAAAAACAGCACACGCAATTTCGCTCTCTCGCTCTCTCTCACAAGTGAAATGAGGGAAATGAGGTGGAGATGGGGATATAGTCAAAAAACTGAAATTTTCGCGATGATGGAGATGGAGGTGGAAGATGGTGATGATGATAATGGTGATGATGGTGGTGAGGTAAGAAAGAGAAAAATAGGAAAAATAAAGAAATTACCTACAACTCCAACGCGTCAACTCTACGTCTTACCATCACACGCTCGTCCTCAAAGCTCGATCCCCGGCAACGGCGCCAAAATTTGGTGTAGCTCAGTGATGAGTAGCACCACCTTTAATGTCAATCCGGGAAGACGTGAGGATGGTATGAAGACCTCGAGCAAGTGGCGGCACAAGTGCGTGAGTGAGAAGCACACTAGCATGCACACACATACACACACACGCGCACACACGGCAAGACAAAGAGGGAGAATCAATGGAGTTCTTAGATTACTTTCAAAAGCTCTTACAAGTTTGTTTCACTTACAATCTAACCTCAAAAATGAGCTCTCTAGCTCCTTTTATAGTTTTTGACTAGCTTTGGCCCTGTTCAGACCTAGTGTCCGGCCTAGTTAAAAATTAGGTTCTAGGGCTTATTTGAGGGCTCAAACGAGATCTAAAAATTACGAAAATTGGCAGGTAGATACTTCTAAAGCTCCTCAAGCTCAAGGACTCCTTGGCTTGCACAAAATGGAGCTACAAAAATATGAAATGGTATTTACAATGGTGTTTAGTGATGAGAATCACTTTTGATTGGTGTAAGGGTTTGTGAAAAGTTAAAGGGTTGCCTAAGTGCTAGATTTGCGTGGATGCTCATACTTACTTCCTCATGAGGAAAATTATTGGCCTATTTGCCAGATCTTCTTTGACTGCCGTGTCTGCTTGTGCTGTCCCTTCGCTCTGACTCTCTTCGTCTTGTAGCTCCTTCTGTTCCCTGACTGCTGCCAACAATATATATATATATATATATATATATATATATATATATATATATATATATATATATATATATATATATATATATATATATATATATATATATATATATATATATATATATATATATATATATATATATATATATATATATATATATATATATATATATATATATATATATATATATATAGAGAGAGAGAGAGAGAGAGAGAGAGAGAGAGAGATAGATAGAGAGAGAGAGAGGAAGAGAGGGATGGGATTTTAAGATCCAGATTAGTATATATGCATAAATACATAAAAAATAGATTTTTATGTGCTTATATTTCCACATAGATAAATAAAAATTAAGGTTTAATGATTTAGGTTAGTGCAAATAGATAAATACATAGAATATCAATGTTTTAGGATATATTTATGTGTGTGTGTGTGTGGATTTGTGTGTTTGGAATTTTATGTATGCTTGTTCTAGTCATATGCTAATATTCTTGTTCAAAAGAGTAGAGTCTCAAACTTAAGTTTGAGCCTCTATGAATCAAAGTGGTGGCAAAAGACTAGCCAACACCCAAATCAGCCATAAGGCATTTGAGCCACACACACTCCATAGTAGCTGTGAAAGCTGGCCTATGCTCAGCCTCACAACTGGAAGTGGCCACAATAGGCTACTTCTTACTCAACCAAGATATACATGAGCTACCAAGCATGAAGCAAAAATCACTAGTGGACACACGAGTGTCATAGCAACCAACCCAGTCAGAGTTAGAAAAAGCATGCAAATCTAGCGGTAGCGATCCCCCCTTGGGATAAAACAACCCAAGTATCCGAGTACCACTCAAATAGTGAAAGATGGGCTTAACCATCTGCCAATGCTTGACACCTGGGCAACGCATAAACCAGCTCATCTGTGAGATAGCAAACTGAATGTCTGGCCGAGTAATGCATAAGTAAATCAAGCATCCAACAACTTGCTGATAGAGAACATCATCAAATGCATCTCCAGCAACTTGAAGACTCAATCGTAAGCCTGTCTCCATAGGAGTGGAAATAGGCTTACAATCTTCAAGGTCGAAATGTTGTAATAATGTGTCAATATATTTCATTCAACACAAATCCATTTCACCATCAACATTCATAAACTGAATGCCCGAATAGTGATGCAAATGCCCCAAATCAGACATCTCAAATGAGGCATGTAAGTCAGCCTTAAAATCAGCAATATGTCTCTCATGGGGACTAGTGAGCAGCATGTCATCAACATAAACCACAATGATCAGACGTACATCATTTGCATGCTTAACATATTAGGTGCTTTCAGTTGGACTGTTCTCAAAACCATGTGCAATCAGATAGGCATGTATCTTTTCATACCAAGTAGATGGTGCTTGCCTTAAGCCATATAAGCCTTCTTTAACCTGCACACCTGGTTCTTATGCCCATTCTGCACAAAGCCATGGGGATGAGAAACATACACTTCTTCATGCAATTCGCCATTCAGAAGTGCTATTTTGATATCCAACTGATGTACATTCCAACCATGATGAGCTGCAAGTGCACAGATCCTATGAACAGTAGTCATTCGGCAAGTAGGTGCAAAGGTCTCATCAAAATCAATGCCTCTTTCCTGCGCATAACCCTTTGCAACAAGCCGAGCCTTATACCTATCAACTATACCATCAGGCTTATGCTTCAACTTGTATACCCACTTAGTCCCAATGGCCTTCTTGCCAGGATGCAAGTCACATAAAGACCAAGTACCATTCTTCATTATAGCATCATATTCAGATTGCATAGCAGCCATCCAATTTTTTGAATTTTGTGCTTCATTAAACAAAACACGCTCATTCTCATCACAGAGACTAGATGCAGCCATAGCATAGAAATCTGATGCAAATGAGGCACTATGAGAGCCTAAACAAGTACGATATGACAGAGGTGCATCTAATTTGCTATCACACAAAGTGTGCACCAACCATTTTGGCATAGTTTTTGACTACTCAATATCAGCTCTTGTTGGTGCAGTGCTTATTGCGAAATTCACTTACACCATAGAAACTAAGCTAGAGTGATGTTAGAACACCTCTATAATCATCAGTAGCTTAGCAAACTTTCTAAAACTGAGAACTTATAACTCTATTTAGTGAACACTGAAAAATCACTTTACAGAAAGCTTCTGGTTTCTTCAAACTTCAATTCTGAACTGATTTACTTCAGTCTTTACACTACTTTGTTTGTTTATAATTAAACAATCTTTGCGTCACTTAACTATGTCAAAACTATGTTTTAAAACTTACAAAAATTCCACTGGAACTTCACCAGACTGTCACCGGAATTATACCGGAATACTACCGGAATCAACTTCAATTCTATTTGTAGTTACTTCAAATGTGTATACAAGAAGTAAGGAAGTGATACCACTTCCTTCACTCAATGAACTCTATCTGAAATTTAAAGAAAAATTTCACGAGTTCTGGATGCCTCTTTTCGGTTAGACTTAGTTGTGTGTACATGTCCATTTCACCGAAATCTTTGATCAATTTATAGTTGAGACGCCTAGCTACAAGATAAGCTATCTCTCATACAAAACTTTACATTATACTTCGAGATCTAACTCATAGAGGTACCGAAAAATATTTACTAAGAAAACTGTAACTGTTAACTAACTTTCACAGTAGCATGAAAATTCTCAGATTTCTTCACATACGAAGAATGCGCTCAAACTTCCACATGAACATGTGTTTTCTATTAGAGAAGATGTGTACAAAATATAGCTTGGCCTCACTTTGCTCATAGCTATGGAAAACTCTCCTTCTTTGAGTAGTTGTTCCTTACCATCTCTCTCAGATGAATACCCGACATTTCAGGTTTTGTTATTCATCTCTACATACGCGATCTATGGCGTCTTCTATATCTTACTTCTATTCTCTATCTCACATGCACACTTCCCTCTACACTACACGTCCTTCATTTCGGTTCTATGCTCTCTCTTATATACATTTTGATCCGGTTTCAACATACTCTAATTCTGGAAGTTTCTACTGTATATTACAGTCGTGAATTTGTCCCTTCACTAAGGCTTTGGTTTTCTGAATACTTTGTTTCTATTTTCCTTCGTCTTTATGTCATTATGCATAATTAGTGAGTGAATCTCCAACAGCTCTCCCTCAATCACTAATTTGCATCTTCCGGTCTTCATATATCCTTCTTTTCTTTTATACTTGCCATTTCTTTGAATCTGCTTGTCTTTACTCCATCCAAGCTCTTTGTCAGAATATCTGCAATCTAATCTTTTGTAGGAGTGAATACTATTTCAATCTCCTTCTCCATTACCTTTTCCCTCAGGAAATGATATTGAATCTCTATGTGTTTTGTTCTTGCATGAAATATTGGATTTACTGCAAGATACAACGAAATCATATTATCTCCATGTATGATAGGTATACATTGATCAATACCCATGCTTTTGAACAAGATCTGCATCCATATCACTTCTTTAGCTGCTTCCACAAGTCCTTTATATTCTGCTTCTGTTGACGATAAAGCTACTGTGTGTTGCTTCTTTGAACACCAGCTTACAAGCTTATCTCCTAGGTATATCATATACCCATGTGTTGACCTTCTGTCATCTTGACTTCCTACCCAGTCTGAGTCACTGTATGCTCTCAGCTTTATATCTGATGTATAAGGATAATACAATCCTTCTTTTATAGTTCTTTTGATATATCTAAGAACTCTTTGTCCTGCAACCCAATGTTGATCCTTCGGACAATGCATGAACTACGAGAGAACTCCCACTGCATAACTGAGATCAGGTCTTGTTAGTGTAGCATAGATTAAGCTTCCAACTAACGACTGATACTTCCTCATATCTTTAAACTCTGCACCACCATATTTGCTGAGTTTATGATTTACTTCAAGCGGTGTTGAAGCTTCTCTGCAATTCTCCATGTTAAACTTCTTTAGTAAGTTTTGGAGATATCTTTCTTGTGAAACATATATACCATGATCTGTATATGTAACTTCCATTCCAAGAAAATATGATAACTTTCCTAGATCACTGATCTTGAACTCTTTTTCAAGCAGTCTCTTTACCTCTTTGATTCCTTCATCTGAGGTACCTGTGATTATACTTCTTAGTCTGCAAACATGTTCTGGGTAACTGGAACTTACAAACCCTTCAGGTTGTTCCATGTAAACCTCATCTGATATATATCCATTCAGAAATGCGTTCTTTATATCCAGCTGACTTAGCTTCCATCCTTTTGATGCTGCTACAACAATCAATGTCCTTATGGTTGACATCTTTGCCACCGGACTAAACGTCTCATCATAATCTATGCCATATGTTTGAGCATAGCCTTTGACAACCAATCTAGCTTTGTATCTGGCTATCCTTCCATCTGCAAGCTTCTTGACTTTGTAAGCCCATTTATTTCCAATCACTTTCTTACCATTTAGTTTTGGAACAAGTTCCCAAATCTTGTTCTCTTCAAGAGCATTGAACTCTTCTTTCATCGCTTCTTCCCATTTTTTCTTACCTTTTGCTTCACCATAATTCAGAGGTTCCTCATCCTCCTTTCCTAAGTAAGCATAGTTTTTCTGAGTCAAATAAGAAGTATCATAGGAATACCTTGTCGGTTGTTCCCTTACTCTGTTTGACCTTCTTGGTTCAAACTCTTCATGTGTATCTGAATACACATCTTCATCAAATCTTGATCCATCTTCATTTCTCATACCTGATTTGATCCTGGATGTACTTGCTTGCATATAATCTTCATCTCCATTCACCTGCATATGTGATTTACCTTTTTCATTTCTTCTTATCTCTTCTTCAAGTGTTTCAGCACTATGCTCTTTATCTGTATACGAGCTCTTTCCTTCATCAAATGTCACATCTCTGGAAACAATAAACTATTTGGTTAGAGGACTCCATAACCTATAACCCATCTACTTTTCATCATATCCGATAAACACATATTTTTCAGCTTTTGGTTCAAGCTTATGTCTCAACTGTGATGGTACATAAGCATAAGCAACTGATCCAAATACTTTACAATGATCAAGTGTTGGTTTCTTGCCCCACCAGGCTTCATAAGGGGTCATCCCATTTAAAGCTGTACATGGTAATCTATTTACCAGATATGTTGCTGTATTTACAGCCTCAGCCCAAAGATAATTTGGACAATTCTTCTCCTTTAGCATTGCTCTTGCAAACTCAACTAGAGTTCGATTTCTTCTTTCTGCTACTCCATTTTGTTGCGGTGTATACCTGCAAGTTATTTCCCTTTTTATACCTACATTCCACAGATAATCATTGAACTCTCGAGAAAAATATTCTCCTCCTCCATCAGGCCTTAGTCTTTTGAGTTTCTGTCCTGTAAGTCTTTCAGCCTATGCATGAAAATGCCTGAAAACTCCAAACACTTCTGATTTCTCTTTCAAAACATAAAGAGTTATCCATCTTGTTGCATCATCAATAAAAAGAACATAGTACCTTGACCCGCTGATAGATCCTTCTTTTGTCGGTCCCCATACGTCTGTATGTATGAGTTCTAGCACACCATCGTGTTTGTAACCATTTTTCTGAAATGGTAACCTATGGGCTTTTCCCATCTGGCAGGCTTCACATTTGTGAATCATATGTTGGTTCTTCATGTTTGGTAATCCTCTCACAGACTGTTTCTCTACCATAACTTTGATTCCCTTTTCATTAAAGTGTCCTAGCCTCTTATGCCAGAGGTCTAGTTCTGTAAATACCACCATGTGTGATCAAGGCTTGACCAACATTTCCTTGTACTTTTAGAGTAAAAAGTCTACCTTCCTTTTTACCATGGACAATTTGTTTGTATCCTTTCTCTAGATCTTCGACAAATACTCCTTCATTTGTAAACCTCACTTGAAAACCTTTTTCTACTATCTGACCCACACTGATCAGATTCTTCGGGATTGTTGGAACATACAAAACATTTGTTAGTAGGTGAGCTCCATTCTTACACTTTACCTTTCCAATTGATCTTACATTATGTTTTGTGTTATCACCAGTCTCTACTGTATGATTTGAAATACCTCCCTCAAGTTCTGATAATAATTCTATATTTCTTGACAAATGATTTGAACAACTAGAGTCAATATAGAATACCTTGAGGTCTTCATTCTCTGACACACTTATCGAGTTCATCATCAACGTCATATGATCATCATTTTGCGTATCATTTGCATAGTTGTAGTAGGTATTGTTGTGAGACTGATTCTGTCCCCAACCTCTTGCTCCACCTCTACCATATCCGCCTCTTTGGCTTTGTCTTCCTCTTTGATATCTTCCGCTTCTGCCTCTACTGTTATTGTTCTGATTCTGACTTGATCCTTGTGAATTATGCCAGCAATCATGAGCCAAATGATTGCTTAATCCACAGATCCAACATGCCTTCTTCTGATTACCTCTACCTTTTGTATTACCTCTTTTATTTCTGACATTACCTCGTCCTCTTGCATAATTTGCTTGAACAGTCACTTCTTCTTCATCTTTTTCTTTACCTTTATCACCTTTCTTCTTGTTCTTTGCATACATAGCCGAACTATGTCCTTTTTCTCCATCTATCTTCAAATCTTGCTCAAACGTTAGCATTAGTCCAAGCAACTGATTTAAATCTCGTACAAAATGATTTAAAGACAGTTTAGTTGAGAGTACGAAAGGTTTCCACCTTTCATCTCCTCTCAAACCTATAAGCACTTGCGCTATTAACCTGTGGTCTTCAATAACTTCACCAATCGATCCAAGACTATCTGCCAAGTCCTTCATCTTAGTGACATAATCACTAATGCTTTGACTTTGCTTTTTCTTGAATGTTGTGAACTTCGACCATAAGCTAGCCTTTCTAGCTTTTGTAGTATTTTGGAAGTGATCTTCCAATGCTCTTCATATATCTTCTGCTTTCTCTAGACCTCTGATGTGTGGTAGTAGATGATCTGTAACAGTATTATAGATATATGCTCTTGCTGTTGTCGGAAGGATTTCCTCACTTGAATTGTCATATAAAAAAATAAAAATATTTTGCTTTAGAGTCGATTAAATAATATCTCTCTCTCATATTTTTTTTTAATGCATTGGAATAAAATGACTAATATTATCTCTTGGGTACCTGTAGGAAAAAGAAGAAATTATATGCATAATGAAAGGATAAATGATTCCTACTCTTAAACTTTATTTTATATTTTATTAAATGTTTTTCAAATTATGTACATGTGCATTCATAAATGTTCATTTGTATGAACTCATGTTTATAAGGTTGTGTATCTATATTTATGTGAATATACTAATTTATGTATGTGTTCATGCACCTATGAATATGTATATGAATGTAGGGTTTATGCTTTAAGTATGTGTTTGCATATGCATACTTATATATTAATATGTGTACACCTATGTTTAAGCATTTTTTAATTATTTCCTACTTACGCATGGGTATGAATGTGGAGTTCCAATGCATTTTCATTATATGTGTATGAGTATTTAACCTAAGTATATACCCATGTAAGTTTAAGTGTTAAAGCATGTGAAAGTGATTGGTTGTATCTATATAAGCATGTGACTAGGTTTAGGATATGTTAGTTTTTTTTAGAAACAAGAAATAGAAATTAATATATTTAAAACCATAATGTTTTAAAGATGACCAAAAACCTTATGAATAGATGTTTTTGTTCCTTTTAACCATAAAAAAAAGGGGTATTAATAAATATTTACTAATAAATGGATTTATTTAATATATATAGAAGTTGTCATATGTACATTGTTGTTTATTACTTTCAATATTTATAAGATCATTAAAAAGGTAACTAATGGATAATATCTTAAATCATTTAACTATTAGATCATAAATCATTTAGCTAATAAATATTTTATATATATAATAAAAAAATAAATACATATATATTTACATACACGTAAGTTGTGCGCCAAAATTATATATGTAACATTTGTCCAATAGTATGCATTAGATTAGATTGGAAAGTGGCCAAGTGTTAGGAGCGAATGAATATCTGCAAGACTATGCTTATCTATAAATATTGTAAGATAATGAGAAGAATTTCCTAATGAGTGATTCTGCAGATCATTGAAGATTGCAACGGAGAATACAAGCTTACAAGATTTCAAGTTTACAAAAATTGCAACATTTGAAGATTGAAGTTTTTTATGATCATCTAGAATTATTAAGTTGTATAGGATTATTTATAAAGAGATTGTATTAGCACTTAACATAAGTTTTTGTATAGGCTTAAGAATTGATCCTAAAGTTTTCTAGCACTTTCACTTTTCGATATAATTAAGATTTTATTTTGAACTTTTATATGTCTATACATTTAGCAATGATAAGAAAATATGTTATGATAAATGAAAAATTAGTTAGTTCTTTTGAAATCTTAGTTTTAGATTACACTCAAATAAATTAGAAAAACTTTAGCTTTTATCTTTCATAAATTGAAAAATCAACCCAATGACCTGAGATTGCTCCAAGCACCCCGCGTGCGTCGTAATTTCTGGCGGTTGACCTCATCCTTCGACCGTCGCTTCCGCGCCGACAACTTTGGTGAACCCGATGTGAAGCGTGACGATAGTGTGCCTAGGGCTTACATTGTATTTTCAGTTTTAATTTAAGAACCTAATTTTATTTTCTTCTTGTATGCAGAAAAATTGAAGATTGAAGCTGTGACAAAACCGTGGAAGAAGGATTTCCAATCGGTGGAGCTTCGTTGCTTCAAACCCCCCCCCCTCATCAACATTCAAGAGAATTAAGAGATATTCACAGTCACTTTAGTTTGTATTTAAGATTGTTTAATGTTCACTTTAGAACCTCTTCAGCAAAGCAATCATCAAGTAAGGTGTTTATTTTAAGTTCTTTATTTTTAGTTTACTCACATCACTTAAAAAGAAAGTTGTTTTCATTAGCCTTAGGATTTAAGCACTTTCATATTTGCATTAAAAGAGTATTTAAAACCTTTCTTTTTTATTTAGGAAAGATAATTTTTACTTAAAGTATTTAAATATCTGCATCTTAGATTTTAGGAAAAGCTATTATATTTTGCATCATCAAAAAGAAAAGATTTTAAGTTTTGAAAAAGAAAGATTGTTTGTTTTATTTTCATTGCATAAAAAGAAAGCTTTTAGCATAAAAATAGTTTAAATTTAGGTTTCTTTTGACTTATAGTTAATGCTTTTATTTCTTCAAAGAAATTAATTTAAAAGAAATTAATAGTAAACTAAAAGACTCAAATCAAGAAAAACTATTTTATAAAAATTACCTTATTAAAAAACCCTTTAAAATTTAAAAAGTTTAAAAAAAATTAAATCTCTAAAAAAACTTAAATTCAAAAAGAGTAAATATAAGAGATAAATCAAAATTTAGGGTTTAGAAATCAAAAAGATTTTAGAAAAGAAAATTAGAATTAGTAAAGCCTAGGACTAGGGTAAAGCCATCCCTGGCTTTATCAACTAGTGATAGATTTAGACAATTTAAAGAGCAATTAGATCCAGCTATTAGGGAACTTCTTCTTCATTCAAAGCGTTATCAAGAACGCAAGATGGAGGAGATGTTCAAGAACATGATGATAGAAAAGCAAGGGACACATACAGTCCAAGCTATTCTAAAAGAAAAAGGAAAATTTACTGGATTGAATATTACAGAATACTTGGATGCATTTGAGGAGCAAGTGCAAATCCAGGGGTTACCTGAAGATGTTTTAGTTAAGTACTTTGGTCGAGTAGTTTCTAGTTCAATTTTTGAATCTATACAAGAATACGCTGAAAAACCTTGGGAGGAATTTAGAAAGGAACTTCATAAAATGTTCTACCTCCAGGATTTTAGCCAACACAATCGAGAAGGTTTTCTACGTTGGTTAAACACTGTTAAGAGTAATGAGTCTTTAACTCATCTTCACGGTGAGTTTATGAGACGTCTGGCTCAACTTCCCGAAGATGACAGAAATGCTATTAATCCAGATGTAATTATATATTTTCTTAAGATACTTAATCCTGAGGATAGGGCTGAAATTGAAAGAAGAATAGAGGAGCCAGGAAAAAGGTATGGGCTAACTGATGACTGGGAGAAGGTAAAAAAAGAGATAGAAGTTGTTGCTCAAATGAAGCAAAGGCAAACAATTTTGTATGCTAAACCTAATGCTTCGCATCCTAGAGAGACTCCTGCTATAAGGCAAGTTGACATGCCAATGCCTGCTACTATGGCTACGACTAATAATGCAACTGCTACTAAAGCTCCCATAGAATTTCAACTAGATATTCTATGTAAGCAAATGGAAAATGTCATGAACATGCAAGCATCTCTTTCAAAAGAGGTTGCTAATTTAAATAAAAAAGTTTACTCCATGAGCTTTAATGATCCACGGGCTAGCAGTAGCGGTGCACGGCAAGCACCACCTAATCAACAAGTTATGCCTCAATATGTTCCACCTCAACCAGTCTTTCAGCCAGCACCACAGCAAGCTCCTCAGTTTATTGTACAGCCATCCTTTCAAAGAAATAATGAGAAAAGAGGGACTGGCGGGAAGCGCTGTGTTTGGTGCGATAGTCAGGAGCACACATCATTTCTTTGTGAAGAATTAAAAAGTGCTAAGGCGAATCAATTAGTTGTGGAAATAGATAGACGATTATGTGACTTTAGGTCACGTCTTCCTTTGTCCGTCAATTGGGGCAAAGGAGGAATGAAAAAGCTTTATGAAAATTTAACAGTCTCAGATGCAACTGCCAGTACTTCGGCTACAAGACTAGAGCCGGTTGAGGATAGGCCTTCTTCAACACCTAGCCAAAATCCATATTCAATAGAGGCACTGGTACGAGCTAGAGACGAGTTTATGTACAAGACCGCATGGAAATCTCCTGTAGATCAATCCTCTGTCTTTTCTCACATTGCTAATGTTGAGGAAAAACGAAGACGAGAAGATCAACAGGATGACGTAGAAGAAGGTGATAGGAGGGTAACTAGGAGACAAACGAGAGAAGATGAAAAGAAAATTGATAAAAAAGTTCAATTTGATGAATCAAATTTATCTCAAGAAGAGAAGAGGAAAATGATAAAGGAAGGCAAAAAGCCGACCGATGAAAATGTTCAACCCCAAGAAGAACAGAAGAAAGTGGAAAAAGAAACCTCTAAACCTGACAATAAAGAAGATCAAAAGCAAAATGAAGAGAAAGGGAAGAAAAAGGGTAGAAGAGCTCCACGTGCTATTATGATTTCTGAGCTCGAAAAGAAAAATGATGCTAGGGATATTTTAAATGACATTCTTCTAAAAAGTCAAGTAACGATGTCACTTGAGCAAGTGTTTTCCATTGCGAAACCGGAGTTCAAGGACAGTTTTATTTGACTTACTCTAATAAGACGCTTTCCTTTGCCACAAGACGAGGATATGCAGGACATGGCAGAGGAAACTCTAGCTATGAATGATGCAGTTACATTAAATGAAAGTGACTATGAGGATGATGATGAATCTACAACGGGTAGTGTAAATAGAAATTTTCTAGGTCCTATACAACCAGATGAAGAAATGTTAAAGAGTGAGAGTAAATTCAACTCTACCTTCTGGGCACGAGGCACACCAGAAGTAAAGATTAGAATTGGAGATGAGAAGGATTCCTGTTTAGCTTTGGCTCTCATTGACTCGGGGTCAGAGATAAACATGATTTCAAAAACGTTCTTTGACAAATTTAGATGGCCAATTGATAAAGAGCACGGTTGGCGGATGAGAACAGCTGACAATGGCTGTGGTATTTTATTAGGTGCATTTGCCAATGTGCCTATAATGATAGGTGGTGTTCGCGAAGAGTTTCACTTCTTCGTTCAAGATAATTGTTCATACGAAGTGATTCTCGGACAGCCATTTATAGTTGAAATGAGAATGGAAACAAAGGCAATGAATGACGGATCAGCGTATGCAAGAATTCGATCCAAATCAGGGATGGATTCTTTACAAGTTATGACAGTGTGTTCAGACCACACTAGAAATAGAAAGAGCTTAAGAAGAAATCCCATTGACTGGATCAGTCATGTTTGTGATGATCCACTGACTGTAAGAGAATATGGGGCTTACTATGATCAAAATTTTTGCTAGACTCCACTATTGAGCGAGACAATAGTGGACGTTGTTTTGATGTCTCGCCTATCAATGAACATAAGTTTGAAAATTATCTAATTTGTACTCCTACAACTAGTTTGCATTATATTACTAAAGAAAACCTTACAAAAACATTTAGAAAACAAACTGAAAAATATTTCAGACAAATCGGATTAATTTCAAGTGATGAGAAAATTGAGAGTATAATTGAATTATCAAAAAGTTCTACTTTATTAGAAGAGCTAGAAAGTGTTTCTCATGAAAGTTTAGAATCAAATCTCATAATTCTTCACTCGATTCAAGAGTATGATATTATTAGTGAATTTATCCTAGAACATGAAATTAGCATAGAAACTAAATACAAAACTGTAGAAAAGAAAATAAGGCCTGTAGCTCAACCCTTACCCAAAGATAGTCATGACATACTTCGTCGAGTACCAAATGATCCTATTCTTAGAGATCGATCTAAGATAGGTCACATATTTACTGAGGAGAGTAAGAAAAATATTAAATTCGGTGATGAATTTCTTTCTCAAAATGAAAAAGAGCAGTTTTCCAAGATGATTGTTCGTCATGGTAAAGCTTTTTCTTTATTCCCTCATGAGATAGGATGTGCAGACACAAAGTTAGTAGCTCCGATGATTATTTTCACAGTACCGCATATTCCTTGGAATCTTCGTCCGATTCCAGTTCCAAAGGCTCATTTACCTGAGCTAATGAGATTGTTAAAGGAGAAGATTGCCATGAGAATCTTGGAACCATCCTCAGCACCATACTCTAATAGGTGGTTCACGATACCGAAAAAGAGTGGGAAGCTACACTTTATTCAGGATTTGCAGCCTGTGAATAAAGTCACTAGTAGGAATGTAGGAACGGGTCCCATTGTAGATGAGTTTGCCGAGGCATTTGCTGGTCACTCCATCTATTCAATGAGAGACCTGTATTCAGGGTACGATCAGTTTCAATTAGCAATTGAGAGTCGAGATGTGCCCACGATGAAGACTCCTTTGGGTTTAGTACGTATGTGTACTTTACCACAAGGAGCAACGAATTCTGTGGCACACATGATGAATGCTATGAATTTGGTCCTACATGACTTTATCCCAAAAGTGACGATGCCTTTTATTGATGACATTCCAATAAAAGGATGTGTGGAGAAAGAAAAGGATGAAAGTTTAGATTCATCTGGTTGTAGAAAGTTTGTTTCGAGCCATATTTCAGATTGTGAAAAGATATTTGAAAGATTTGAAGAGGTTGGACTAACTTTCTCTCTAGAGAAATCAACTTTTGGTGTTAATGAAGTGCTAATAGTTGGGCATTTATGTGGCCATTATGGTCGTAGACCCTATCCAGCAAAAGTTGATGCCATTAGTAGGATTTCTGAGAGATGTCGCAATGTAAGTGAAGTAAGGAGATTCCTAGGTGCATGTGTTTTCTATGTTATCTGGATCCCTCACTTTGCTCATGTAGCGAATCGGCTTTATGATTTATTGAGAAAAAGAAAGAAATTCTCTTGGAATGATGAGCATTCTAGAACAATGAGGCGTCTAATGCAATTGCTTATCAATGCTCCTGTTTTGAAACGTATTGACTATACAGGAAATAAGCCTGTAATCCTAACCGTTGACACTAGTCCTATTGGTATAGGCTGGGTCATTGGACAGGATGATGAGGAGGAGCAAAGGTATGCAGTTCGCTTTGGAGCGAAGATTCTTCATGATACTCAAAAGAATTACCCGCAAATTAAGAGAGAATTATGGGGATTGGTTACAGCTTTAAAAACAGATAAAGAATACTTTATAGGGGCTAATGTAATAGTAGAAATCGATTGTCTTCCGTTAATAGGTTGAATAGCTAATTGTTCCTCTCCAGATATAGCTATGCTACGATGGATAGCTTTTATTAAATTCATTAATCTTGCTTTTGTACATATAGCCGGTAAACAAAACACTGTCGCTGATATGCTTTCAAGAGCAAAATTTGGCAATGATAGTGAAGCATTAAATAATCATATTCATTTAATAAACTATGAAACATCTACCTATACATATGAGAAATTTAGAGAAAACGATTATGAAGGAGAGTGGCGAGATATAGGAAACTATATGAGTTCATTTCAGCCTTCCCCAAGCTGGTCTTCAAATCGATTCTGGAACATCAGGAAGAAGTCTTTTAACTTCTCCTTGAAAGATGGATATCTTTGGAGACATGCTAGAGGTAAGGTTCGAAACCCTCAAAGAGTTCTAGGTTTGAAGGTTTTTCAAGCGCAAGTTATGCAAGAGATGCATGAAAGCCTTTGGGCTGGTCATAAAGGCTTTGTAGCTACATATGAAAAGATTAGGGAAAGCTACTGGTGGCCGAGAATGTATGTAACTGTTAAAGAATTTGTGAGCACTTGTAGTATGTGCCAGTTACATTCCTCTGTCAAGCATAGAGATCCCCTTCACCCGACCTATCCACCTTGTATTCATTACAAGTGGGTAGTCGACCTTGTGACCATGCCTAAAAGCAATAATGGCATGAGATATATTGTTCTTGCACAAGAGGATTTGACAAACCACGTCGACGGTAGAGCTCTTCGCTCCAATACTACTTATAATGTATGCGTATTCCTTTTGGAAGAAGTATTATCCAGATTTGGATATATAGAAAAAGTAGTAGCGGATAGAGGTGAGTTAGATGCGAAAGAGGCAAGAGAATTCTTTGCACAACATGGGATTCGATTATCTCTTACGACTGCCTATAACCCAGAAGCGAATGGAAAAATAGAACGAGGGCATCCTTCCATAGTGAAGGCTATTTCTAAAGCTTGCCACCGAGATATTGGTCAATGGCCAAAATATCTCCAAGCCAATCTTGGCTGATGCAAAAAATGATAACAGATTTTTCTTGACTCCTGGCACAAACAAAGCATCTGACAAGGTGAAAGAACTACCATCAGTAGTAGTCAAAATGATCTTACCAACTCCCATAACAGGATAAGAGGATTTGTTGGTGCATGTAACAATATTCTTTGTAGGGGTAGGCTTGATTGAAGAGAAGAAACTATGGTGTGAGGTAATATGTTTGGTCGCCCCACTATCAAAGTACCAAACATCTGAGTCTATTGGAGACATGCACTGTAAGATCATTAGAGGGTCAAATTCAAGTTTGAGCCTTTCCCAATTAACTTAAGTTTGAGATTGTTTTGGTCATATGCTTAGAGGCTGAAACTTAAGTTTAAGCCTCTCAAAATCAAAGGTGAATAGAGCATCAAACTTAACCTAACTTGGAATTTATTTTGCTCATATGATTTGAGACCAATCTTTAGTTCAAGGTTCTCTTAAAATAGTACACTCAAACTTAAGTTGGAACCTCTCTCATTGAAAAGATAGAAGTCTTGAGCTTAAGTTTGAACCTCTCCGAATAAAAGGTGAATAAAGCTTAGAACTTAAGTTGGAGATTGTTTCCATCATTGAAGCTCAAACTTAAGTTTGAGCCTCCCTCCGTCTTAAAAGAGGCTTAACCTAAAGTTCAAGGATATCGCACTCCAAAGACTCGAGACTCGAACTTTAGTTCGAGCGTCTCTCAATCAAAGCTAAATACAAACTTGATCTTAAGTTCAAATTTGTTTCAATCATTTGCTAAAAGGATCAAACTTAAGTTTGAGTCTCTCTTATAATGGATTACAATAGCTATGATGATAAGAGGCTTGAATTGAAGTTGAGGCCTCTCTCACTAAAACGAGTAGAGAGTCGAACTTAAATTCAAACATCTACCAATAGAATTTGAATAGAGGCTCAATCTTAAGTTTGGGCCTATTTCAGTCATATGGTGAGATGCTTGAACTTAAGTTAAAATCTCTCATGAAGATAAAAAGATTTAACTTAAATTCAAGTGTGTGTTAGTCATTAGTTAAGAGGCTCGAACATAAGTTTAAGCCTCTTACCTTCATGAGCGATTCTAACTTAAGTCTAAGCCTCTCATGAAGATAAGAGGCTCGAACTTAAATTTGAGTATATATTAGTCATTTGTTAAGAGGCTCGAACTTGAGTTTGATCCTCTTTAATAATAGGTTAGAAGGCTATCGAGATAAAGGGTTCCAAATAAAATTTGGTTCTCTACCGCTCAAAAGAGTAGAGGCTTAAACTTAAGTTCGAGCCTGCTCAATCAAAGATGAATAGAGCCTCGAACTTAAGATTGAGCATGTTTTCATATCTTAAGAGCCTTGAAATTAAGTTTGAATGTGTCACAAAATTAACAGACTCGAACATATGTTTAAGAGTTTCTCGGCCATTTTCTATGAGCTTCAAACTTAAAACCGAACTTCTCCCTTTAGAGAGCCGAGGACTAAACTTAACCTCGAGCCACTCTTAGTCAACTTAAGTTATGACCCTCTTTTGATCATACCCTAAGAGATTTGAACGTACATTTAAGCCTCTCTAAAACCTGGGTACGATTCATCAATATCACCTAAGGGATAATCTCATACACAAATTACATTCAATTTTATGTCATTTTGAATTATATTGCAAAAGATGTTATGTTTACGAACAATTATTTTTTTATTTATGTTTGTAGTCACATTTTTCATGGTGGTGTAGTGTTCTAATCTTTTATACCGACTTGTTGAAAGATTTTATTTCAACACATGCATATATACACACACATGTTAACACATACACACACATATGCATACATTCATTCATTCATACATACATACATACGTATGTATGTATGTACATACATGCATACATTCATACATACATATATACATAGAATGCATATATGTATGTATATACATACATACATACCTACATACATACATATTTACAACATACATGTCAAAAGAAAAGAGATAAGGAAGAGAGTTCTCACACACTCTCACACACAAAGAGACAAGCACACATAGATTGAGGCAAGGAAGACTCATCTTCTTCTTTTTTTTTTCTATTACATAAAGAGAAAATACAAGAATGACATGTTATAAAAATACAACCACTCTAATATATAAAGATTAGTACATAAAAAGAAAACACGAATGTCTAAGAACGAGTGATTTGGAAACAAAATAAATGTGCCATCACTCTTGGTAGATAAATCTAGTACAACTCACTAAAAGTGTCCCTCATATATATTGATGTAAACACTACATGTTAGAGAGATGAAAAAATGGTGTATATCATCCTTGATCATCACATATTGAGCTTGATATCTCAAAAATACATACATACATAAATACATATATTCATATGTGCATATGTAGGTATGTACATACGTACATACACACACATACATGCATACACACAGACATACCAACACACACATGCGCACATACACATTGAAGAAAGAATCATTGATATAAGCTTGTCCAACACAATCGCATGTAATTTCTACCCTTGAGTATATCAATATATTTGTCAACCATGACAAATTTAGATTTTTGTAATCACCGCACCTTGTTGCTTCGAGCTATTTCTTTATGTGCGACAATGACATATGAATCATATTATTACGCTTTCAAATGAAATGGAACCCATGCTTTCAAACATGAAAAACAGTAATACCGGAAATGTTTACAATTACACACACATATATGTATGTATGTGTGTACACACATATATATATATATATATATATATATATATATATATATATATATATATATATATATATATATATATATATATGTGTGTGTGTGTGTGGAGAATATTAATGAAATTGAGTTTTTGGAATTATGTATGTATAATGCTATGTACACATTGTGTTTTATTTAATCTATAAAAATTCAATGGCCTCATATATGTAATGCTACTTATTTTAAGAGTACTGCGTACGATCCTAGTTCCATACTAGAACTAAATGTCCGTAATTTTTAAAATCATGGCGAACCTACTTAGAATAAACTACTCCGTTCCCATAGGTCCACGAAGGTGGAGGAATGCACACCTAGTTTATCTTACAAACGAAAATATGTATATGCATGTATATGAAAGAACATGTCAAATGAAAAATGCATTTTTTAATGAGGTTTCATATAAAATACCATTTTTTAGAGAGATTTTTATTTTGATAGAAAAGATGTTATAAATTTTCATAAGAAAATGGTCAGGATTTGTTTTGAACTTTGTTAAAAATGCAACATAACTTTTAATTCCACCTAAAAATGATTTAAGCTTTTAGGAATTGATTCATGCACCAACAACTTCCCATCAATCCTAAGATGCTTGAGTCTTCAACCCCTTGATATTTCCCAAAAGTCCCATCATAGCTTTGACCATGTTTAGTTTCACTCCATACAATACTTTGGTTATCATATATGCACATTGCTGCTGATGTGATACATAATAAAGTTTAATTTACTTGCTTCTGATTTTCCCCCTTACATAATGATAATAGACTTGATATCTTTGGTCCTAGCATGATGAATTGGATTTTCTGCAAGACGAAGGGAGCTTATGTTGTCCCCAAATATATGAGTAGAAGATTTTATACCCAAGTCTAAGTATAGAGTCTTAATCCAAATTGCTTCTTTAATTTTGTTTACCAAACCTCTATATTTAATTTCAATTGATTAAAGAACAACTCTGGGGTTGCTTCTTGGATGACCATGAAATGGGTATTGTACCTACAAAAGTGAGATAACTAGAAGTACTTCTGTCATTTCATTCTATCTCATATGTATAAGGGTACAATAAAGCTTGTTTTATGGTTCCCTTTACATACTTGAGTATTCTCTTAAATACTTTCATGTGTGGTTTCCTAGCAGTATGCATGAATTGACTCAAAACAATTACACTATAGCAAATGTCTACCCTAGTAATTGTTGCATAATTCAGACTTCCCACCAAGCTTTGATAGTTTGTTATGAATTGAAATAGTTCATCTTCATGAGCACTTAACTTTAAATTTATCTCCATGGGTGTACCTAAGCATCTTCATCTTCATGAGCACTTAACTTTAAATTAGTTCATCTTCATGAGCATTCTCCATCTTGAATTTGGTTAGTGTTTCCTTGATATATTTCTTTTTAGTGAGATACATACCATTCTATGTGTATACAACTTCCAAGCCAAGGAAGATGTGAGTTTCCCTAATTCATTAATCTTGAATTCCTCCATCATCTATAACGTGATCCTCCTAATATCTTCAACATCATTACCTTTACTAACATTGAAAACCTTATCCTACAAATAAGTTATAGTTCTATAATTCCAAGCTCTCGAAGCTTGCTTTAGACCATAGAGAGATTTCATCAACCTACATACATGTTCAAGAAAATGTGGATCCTCAAACCAAGGGAGTTGAGCCATAAATACTTCTTTGGGTATCCATCTATTTAGAAATGCATCCATTTGATAGATCTTCCAATCTTTGGTAGCTACACTACTTATACACACTCAAATTGTTGGCATCTTTGCCATTGGTGAGAAGTCCTCATAGTCAATGCCTTAGGTCTGAGCATTTATATCTATTGATGGTTCCATTAAAGTTCTTCTTCATTGTGTATATCCATCTAGATCCAATGATCTTCATGGTTGGAGTCTTGGGCACTAATTCCCAAATGTTATTCTCTTGTAAGGCTTCAATTTCTTCTCCCATATCATACATCCATTTTTATTTCCCCTTTGCCCCCTCATAAGATGAGGGATCTTCTGAATTTAATTCTTCTGCTAAATAAATAGATTTTACTTATTAGAGATGTTCCATAGCCATAACTCTCTGGGTTCTTCTTCTCCCTTGTAGATCTTCTAATGGTTTGTTAAGAGGATTTTGTGAAATCCCTAAAGTCTTGTATCTTGGCCTTGCCTTTGAAGTTTCACGATTTGATTTCCATCCTAGGAGTCTTTGGGAAGTGTTCCTCTAGATCACATGGTATCTTGATCTTCTTACAATCATCTTAAAACTATGATTTATTGTCATCAAACACAACATCTCAAGTGACTATAAAACCTTTGTTGTTAGGATTATATAGTCTATAACCTTTTTTTAAGTTTATTGCTTCTAAGTACACACTTCTATAGCTAAGGATCTAATCTACCTATGTTTTGAGATGGTATGTGTGCATATGCAATGCACCCAAATATCTTGCAATGATCAGAGGTTGGTCTCCTTCCTTCTTTTCTCATCATTATGCTTCATAAAGTACAGAATAGTCCATCTTCTAAAATAATCTGTAAATCACACATAATATCTTGATCATGAGATTGATGGTTCTTTGCTTGGTGCCCACACATCTATGTGGACAAGCTCTAGAAGGTCTCCATGTATGTATCCTTTCTTGGTGAATGGTTGCCTATGTGATTTTCCAAATTGACATGCACTACACTTGTATATTGTGTGTTGCTTTGAGATATTGGGTATTCTAATAACATTCTGATCTCTACTAATTTGTTTGAGGGCTCTTTCTCATTGAGAGCTAACCTCTTATGCCAAAGCTCTAGCTTTGATAAGGTTTGTCTATAATTCAACAAGGAAATATTCTTGGTGTCTTGGAGTTCAAATTTGAAAAATCTACTTATTTTCTCTCCTTTTGCTATCTTCTTGAACCCTTGACATGGATGTTCTACATTGTCTCCATGTTTGGGGAATCTCACCTGCAAACCTTCCTCCACAATCTATCCTACACCTATTAGTTTTTTAGTAATACTTGGCACATAGAGACCTCTACTCAATAGATTCATATTACCATTGGAGGTCTTCACATTTCGTATCTTGTGTCATCACCTCTCTAGGCCTCATGCTGGTTCTTTAGATTTTCCGAGTTTGAGGGCAAGGTGACACTCCTTGCTACATGATTTGAGCAACCAGAATCAATGTATAACACATGCTCAGCAGACTTATCTTCCTTCATTGTCATGTTCATTAGTAGAAACGAATCTTCTTGAGCTTAATCATATGTATAATTGTTTTAGTTTCTCTTTCCTTTGTATCCACCTTGACAGTTTTTGTTGTAGGTGTTGTTTTTCTATCCATATGAATTGTTGTATCCTTTAG
Source organism: Ceratopteris richardii (assembly GCA_020310875.1). Lineage (NCBI taxonomy): Eukaryota > Viridiplantae > Streptophyta > Polypodiopsida > Polypodiales > Pteridaceae > Ceratopteris > Ceratopteris richardii. The sequence continues at coordinate 78,019,355 of CM035436.1, read as the reverse complement.
AAGCTCAAAAACCACCTCTGTTGTATCCTCTTCCTGTCTGATTCCTTGGGTTTCTAAAGCAATGCTTTGTGATGTGATTTGATAGGCCACATATTGTACACAATGAGGATTTTTGAGCTATTCCCCTCTATTTTCTTCCTCCTCTACATGTTTCTCTTGAGCTTCTATCTCTATCTACAAAGTTAGCTTGGGAGGTGCTTCCTTCATCATAAAAAAATTTGCATTTTCCTTTGTTATGCTTTTATCTCTATAGAGGGTAGCAGATTGTTTAACTTTTTGGTTCTAGCCATTCTTCATGAGTTTGGTCTCATGAGTGGAACATTTTCCCTATGCGAGTGTTGAAGTTTTGTGCTTGCATATCCATGTAGAGGTCTATGGTTGTGGTGAAAGCTTTCCACTTGTCATCACAATTGATTCAATTGAGGCCTTTTCTCACAATCTTCTCTTCATTCATGATTTCTTTAATGCTCCCAAATTAGTTTGCAATGTCCCTCATCTTGGTGACAATACTAGTCACACTTTTCTTGGGCATCTTCTTGAGTGTTGTAAACTCCATCCACAATTGGTTCTTCTTGGCCATGGTACTTGAGGAGAAAAATGCTTCCAAATCATTTCATGTCTCTTAAGAGGTTTTACAATTCCTATTATGAGGAAGTAAGAAATGAGAGATAGATTTTAGGATACATGACCTTGTCAAAAATGTCCTTTGCACACAATGTGTTTAACCTTTCCTACTCGTCCTGTGTTGGTTGACCTTTGTTTTTGCATATAGGCATCGACTAATCTCCAAAGATGTATCCATACAAAATTCTTCCATGCAAGTTGATGGACTTTAATCCCTCAAATTAGCACACTAGAAGTGAAATGAACCCAATACCTAGGTCCCTTTATACACCTTTTTTTCTACCCTACACCAAAACTCTGATCTATCTACCTTACACTTATCTAAATGAAGTAAGATATTCAGGCTCTTTCTTTATTCTTGATGCCCTTATTTAAATAAGATATTTGGATTGAAAATTCGGTCTTATTAAATTCTTGATTTGAAGCTAGTAAGTTTTTTCTTGAGGATTGCAAGTCTACATCTCTGGTGGTAGTTCATCAAGGTTCATATCTTTTCTATGTTTGGAGATGATAAGCCAAAAATATCTTCTATTTCTCAAAATTCACACTTTGAATTTGTGGCAAAAAGAGAAGTCTCTCAAACACATCATATACTTCCTATAATTTTTCTATATGTTCCTCTTCTAATCTATTAAATATCAAAAGATCAGGTAGAAAATCAAGTACAAACTATTCTAATATTAGCTCCGTGAATATGTAAAAAGCATCGTTCAGACCAAATGGATTCATCAAGATCTCATATAGCCCATACCTATTCCAGACAGAGATAGGATAAGGCTTAATAAAATAATGAGCTTAATGTAATTGATTAAATGTTTATCCAATATTTTCATTGGAAATTTATTCTTCATGGTTAACTTGCTTAGCAGCATAAAGTCTATGCATAGCCCCATAGAGACAAATGTTCTATTATGCTTTAGCATTGGTGATGCCCAAGGTAATTTACGAGGCTTAGTTAAATATTCTTCTAAGTATTGATTTTATTCATCCGCTTCCCGATGTAAGAAGCATAAAGCAAATAAATAGGTCTCTACGTACATCTAGTGTTAAATGTTAGACTCACAACATGATAGGAAAGAGATGGTTGAACTACACCCTAATGGGGAGGATTATGAAGTAATCCTTAACCATGGATTTTGAGGCAAGTGGTTAGCCCATCATACTCCTTGCCGGTAGTTCATGAGCTCAAATGGCAATATTGGTATCAAATCCTTAAAACTTGGCTTGGGCAAGGTAGTTTGAAGGCATGTGCATCCGTTTTAAAGATGAGCCCATTAAAGGTTAGAGTGTATCTCACAATCCATTGGTCACATTTTGATGTGTAAGATATTGTTGGGAAGCTCTTAGAACATACTTTTGAATGGAAGCACTAGATTGAGTATCAAAGATACCTTGCATGGGTGAGAACCAAGTTAAAGAGACCAAGGTTGAGAGTAGGGTAGGTTTGTAGGCTAGTGGACAAGAAGCACAAAGGCAAGGTTCAAGCTAACAAGGTTGAGATCAAGGCAAGTTTCTAGGTAAGTGGCCAAGAAGCAGAAAGGAAAGGTTCAAGATACTAAGGTTGAGAGCGAGGCAAGTCTATACGAAAGAGGCCACAAAGTGTAAATGCCACATTCAAGAGTCCAAGGTTGTGAACAAGAAGGTTCAAGAGAATGTGCAAGGTTGAGGACATCAATTCAAGGGGAGATGAAGGATTGATCATTGAGAACAATGATATGTAGAAGGAAAAAGAGAGTGGTAGACCTAAGAAATGATAGGCAAGAGATGGTGAAGCACACACTAAGAGGGATGATTAGGAATTAATCCTCAACCGTGGCTTTTGGGGCAAGTAGCTAGCCTATCATACTCCTAGCTGATAGGTCATGAGCTCAAATTCCACATTAAAGACTTACTGAATTTCATCATCACTATCCCCTCTATGTGGTGGCATTTCATTCGCAAAGTTAGTGGGAAAACATTTCTAAATTCAAATAATGATTACTATTTTTTTTCATATCACATTCATGCAAGAAATAATAATGCAAAGTATTTCCTTCTATAAATTTTTCATCATGAATATGCACATCATATGTGTTATGTGCATACAAGTACTAGTCAAATCTAGAAATGTATAATAAATACATAGGTTCTACATTATAGAAAATATAGAAATTTGTTTAACTCTACAAATGAGATGAGAGGTGCACTAGGTAGGTCTCTCTCTCTCTACATGGATTTCATGGGCTGATCCGTGTCCATGGCAATGTATCAAGGATGGTTACGTTTGACATGACTATGGACATTCTTGATCACATCGTAAAAAATTTTTTGCAATATTTTTTCTTGATTTCCTCTTAATAGCCATTTCTAATCCCTCACAAAATCTTTAGAACTTGAAATTCATCTAGCAGTTTTAACTTGATTATAATATCTCGATAATGATATATATATATATATATATATATATATATATATATATATATATATATATATATATATATATATATATATATATATATATATATATATATAGAGAGAGAGAGAGAGAGAGAGAGAGAGAGAGAGAGAGGAAGGGAGAGAGAGAGAGAGAGAGAGAGAGAGAGAGAGAGAGAGATGGATAGGGCCTATGAATCTATGTACCCCTCGTTCATTTCCTCTTCTTTGTGAGGCAAAATCAGTCTACAAAAATGTTTCAAGATTGTTCAAGTCCTTATGAATATCTCCTAGCTCATGAGACATCCATCATTTATAATATCATTACGCAAGTGAGAAACTCACTTCAACCACATGATACTCAAGTTGGGTCCCCTTAAGTTGTTGCACATCTAACCAGTTATAGATTGAAGTGTAAATTGCATTCAATTCATTCCCCTGAAACAAGGTGATTTCAGATCTTCTCTAACACTTGCACAAGCAAATATATCCACTATCACAAACTTCAATTCATTAAAACATAGTAGAAGATAGAAAAACATTTAATAGTCTAAGGTAAATTTGATGCAGTAGATCACCAGACAATCTCTGATGTAGAAAAAGGAGAAGACCTTGTATTATAGATTTGAAATTCTAATACATTCTTTTCATGATAAAGCCTCAACCTCTTGACCACCTCTGAACTATCTCAGTCTCATTTAGAGTTGCATCCTCAATCACACTCTCACTCACAATCTCACTCGTATTCAAAATCACAAGGAAATCTTTGATTTGTAGCCTTGTCCTACATGGTGCAGTTATCTCCCTCCAAAAAGCGTGTTGTTGAGCATCCTCTGTGATGGAAGGAAGCTTTTGGTCCGCCAAATTTAGCAAAATTCTTATCTGCATGTGCTGCATGCAGACCTTTCTTAAAAGAACACGTTATACGGATCACTTAGTTTCTTTAGTGGACGTAGAATAAAAAGCAACAAAATGACATCCTTCTAGAACCAAAATTAGAACAAGAACGTGTTCACATCAAAATCATGGATTCCAATCATGGTAGAAAAGCCCACTTAGTTTTTTTTTCTAAAACTAATCGAGGTGTAGTTTTGTGGGGCGATTCAAGTTCCATAGCTAAATAACCTACATTTTTTGCTTTTTTGTCTACTGAAACTTACTGAATTCATAAAAAAATTTAAAATGAGCCATGACACATAAAAAAATATGATCACCGAGGGTGATACAAGCGTTTTTGTCATTCAACATAATGAGACTATTGGAAGTTTGAAACTTTGATAGTATAAAAGCAATTGTCATCATGACACTATGGAAGCTGCTTTGTTTGAGACTATTGGAGTTTCATTAGATTTTACACTATCAGATGTGCAAAAACCCAACTCCAAAATGGATATGCTATCATTCGCTTGGTGAATAGTGTACTTGTGATGGTATATGAATGTACTAGACCATCAAGATTTCTAAAGGAGGAGTGAACTTGACTACTTTTCAACCTTCCTCTAATCATCCTTGAGCTTGCTAACTAGATCTTTCATGGATCTCTTTGGAGGATATCATGAGGATGTTGTTCTACTACTCAACATGAAGCCCTTCCATCCCATCTACATGTGCCATAGATTTTAGCAAGGTTGAGGTCTACTCTTTCAAGATTGATGAATTAAAAGTGTACATGGACTAAAAGCCAATATACACATACAATTACTAGTCATGATGTAATTTTTGGGATTATTACATCTCCTTGGAAGAAATTTGGCCTGTATATCTACTTGCACATCTCCCTTGCACATTTTGCTGGGTACCTATTTCTTTCTCTCCTATCCCAAGTTATTTTGGGTATATACCTACAAATGAACTATATTTTCAATCCCATGGTTTGTTAGATACTCTAGGAAATAATGGCATGAGTACCTTCACCTATCCATTTGATTTGAGAAGTTTGATATGTCTGCTATTCGCTTTTCTACAAAAGCTTTAAGCTTCTTGAATAAATAAAATACATACAATTTTTGCTTCATATAGTATGACCATACCATCCTAGTGCAATCACGAACCAAGGCATAGACCTTGGCATACCTAGTCCCCGGAGTCATTGAAGTCACCATTGGTGCCATTCGCTACGATACTTCTTAGGAGATTATGCATCCTAGTAGTGTTCCCCCCTAGAACTCGCTTAACTGACAATCCTCTGCTGATAGAGCAAAACAAGCTCTCACACCACTGATGGAATAAATGAGGGTGAGCGTGGTGTGTTGATGCAAAAGCATAAATAAGATCAAGAATATTTGAATATTGAATTTTAATCACTAAGCACTCTTTTACTTAAGCACATTGCCATATATTTACTTTTGCACACATTTAATACATAATCATTCACAAATTCTTCTTCATGTAATCCATCCAAAGAGGCAATTTGGGCATCCTTAAACATGTAGCAAAATAGCATATATAAGCCAACTTAACATTGTGCCATCATGTATATACTCTATACTATCATATCTAGGTGATAGACTTCCAATATCAACAATAAACATGAACAATACCTTCTGCAAGTTGACAACTTTTGCTTTTGCAAATTTTAGATCTGTCTAAGATTACAAACCTCCAACTTTGACTACTTATACAAGTTGCACTTATGCTTTTGAGATAATTCCACTTTGCCTTAGAAGAACATTTTTTGGACTATCACACCATACTCAAAACATCTAGATAATCATTTTACATTAGTTATAAAAGCTTGTCCAAAGTAGGCCTCTCGAACAATTCAATTTCAAGCCTGTCCCAAAGTTACAAACCTCCAACTTTGATCATCAATAAAACTTGCATCAATTATGATATTGAAAAACTTTCACTTCTTCTTAGAAGAAGATGCCCTCAACTATCAAAGGACACTCATAACATTTAAATAAGCATTTTATATCAGTTATAGATACTTGTCCAAAGTAGGCCTCTAGAACAATTGAAATTCAGAGCTCTTCAAAAGTTACAAACCTCCAAATTTGATCATCAATAAAACCTGCATCAATTACGATATCGCAAAACTTTAACTTCAATTTAGAAGTACATGCTCTAGAATATCAAACCACATTCATAACATTCAAATACCAACTTTGTGTCAGCTATAAAGACCTATCCAAAATGGGTCTCTGCAATGTCTTGACAAGTTATCCGTTGCTTCAACAATCTTCTTTCATTTCAACAAATCATCTTATTATCTAATCATGCATAATACAAACTTCTTCATACACGATCACTGAATGTTTGAGATGTATATAAGCAACCATGATGCTTCACATGAAGGCAAGATCCTCAGTCTACTTTCACATAGGAGATGCGATATGACTCAAGTGACTTGCTTATTCAAACACAACTCCAAAACTTCTTCGCACATAGCATGTGTGCTCACTTAGCACTCAACCAACACATCTAAGATTATGTAACCAAGATTACAAGACTAGAATACAATGCATGTTGATATATTTAGGTAGTGATGTGTGTGAACACACTAGAACAACCGGACACTTTTTTCCCTCTTTAGGAGGTTTTTTTCCCCTCGCTTGTATATATGCCTCTTGCCCTAACGGGCTACTTATCTTTGTACATTGTCTAGTAATACATTCTGTATTATGTGTTGTGCTCGAAGCATCTTCTTCTTCCTTGTGCTATTCGCATGCTTCCGCAGACGTCTAAATCCAACAATTGGTATCAGAGCAGGTCACTGCTTCATCTAGGGTGTCGTCAACACCTCTCCGGTTGCAATCTCAAAATCGCACAAATTTCAGTGAGCATACTCAACATGTTTTTGAGATCAAAACAGCTTCAATTTGTGGTGCCGAAATTGTGATCTAAGCTCATTTCAGCCTCCAAACACACTATCGCAGCACTTCTGCAGACTGTTTCCTCTTTTTGTACCAAAGGTATATACCAGTTTCGGTTTGCCAGTATAAGTGTCTCGAAGTCTACCACAAGTCTAGCAGAATTCATCTGGGCAGTTCTATTCAACTTTTTGAGATACAATCAATTTTTTGCATCAAGGTATTTTAGTCAATGGCCATGGCTCAAAGCAGTGATGTATTCCGTATGTTGGTTGTTGAGGATAAGTTGGATGGTACCAACTACTGAGTATGGGCTTATATGATGCAACATGTATTGGTTGCAAAAGGACTATGGAACATTGTGCAGGGTGTTGAAAAACGTCCTATCACACTTGCAACTGTTACAACTGCAGGTACTATAGCTTTTGTAGAAGGTGTTGAAGATGATGATATTGGCATGGCAGAGATGCCCAGGCACATGAATTGATAGCTTTCTCACTCAAACATGCCATTATTCCTCACATATGCTCTTGCAGAATAGCTAAGGATGCTTGGGATACACTTACCACATTGTACCAAGTTAGGAATAAGGCTCGTGTTGCTTACCTCCAAAAACAGTTGGAGAGTGAGCACATGAATGAAGGTGATTCTATGGACATTTTTCTAACAAAGATCAAACACTTGAAGGAACAATTGAATTCTGCTGATGAGGTTATACCAGATAGCTCACTTGTCCATACCATTCTCAATGGTCTGTCTTCTTGATTCATATGAGAGTTTCTCTTCTACTCTTTGGTTGATGATGAAAGGCAATCCAAATGCCTCTAGAACAATTGAATTTCAGACCTACCCCAAAGTTACAAACCTCCAACTTTGATCATTGTTGGAACTGAAGGACTCACCAGGCAAGGAAGCTTACGAAGGGAGTCAGAGAGAAGAGAAAGTACAAGCAGACAGAGCAGTCAACGATGATCTGGCAAGTAGGCCAATATTTTTTCAGGACACTAATGCATATAAAAGAGGTGGACACACAAGGAGAAGGAGCAAGAAAATGTTATTAGAAACCCCTACAAAAATAGTGATTTTCATCACTAAAAACCATTGTAAATACCATTTCATATTTTTGTAGCTCCATTTTGTGCAAGCCAAGGAGTCCTTGAGCTTGAGGAGCTTTAGAAGTACCTACCTGTTAGTTTTCACATTTTTTAGACTTCGTTTGAACCTCCAAATAGGGTAGAGAACCTAATTTTTAACTAGGCCGGACACTAGGTCTAGACACGGCCAAAACCTAGTCAAAAACTATAAATAGAGCTAGAGAGCTCATTTTTGAGTTAGCTTTTAATTGATTTGAACTTGTATGAGCTTTTTGAAAGTAATCTAAAGAACTCCATTGCTTCTCACTCTTTGTCTTGCCTTATGTGCGCCTGTGTGTGCATGTTAGTGTGCTTCTCACTCACGCACTTGTGCCTTCACTTGCTCGAGGTCATCATACCATCCTCACGTCTTCCCGGATTGACATTAAAGGAGGTGCTACTCATCACTGAGCTACACCAAATTTTGGCGCCGTTGTCGGGGATCGAGCTTTGAGGACGAGCGGACGTAGATTTGAAACGTTGGCGTTGTAGGTAATTTCTTCACTCTTCTTATTTTTCTCTTTCTTACCTCACCACCGTCATCACCAGCATCATCATCACCATCTCCCACCTCCATCTTCGCGAAATTTTTCAGTTTTGATCATATCACCTTCTCCACCTCATTTCCCTCATTCCACTTGGGAGAGAGAGCAAGAGAGCAATATTGTGTGCCTTGTTTTTGCATGTTTGTTGCGTTTTCTTGCAGGATCCAGCTGTATCATCCCCTCCAGCACGCTACTGTTGAACAATAATACTTCATTCCAACTTTCGGAATAGTATTATCGGGTCCTCGGGTTCTTGGGAGTGGTAGGGGTCTGTTAGACAGGGGCCCTGTACTATTTTCCCAATCCTTTACACAATCGTAAGTATTCCCTCACGTCTTAACACAATGAGTGAGTTTGAATACTGACTACTCCTCGGCACGGTGAGTGTTAGAATGTTCGGACTGAATATGCTATGGTAATAATGCAGTGATCCTGCCGTAACTTACAACTATTAGAATACGCTCTTCTTACTAATTAAATACTTCTCAATAAGACGATTCCATGTGACAGGTAAACACACCGAATAAAATACACAAACAACTCGGATCGAGATTACGTCAAACTTTTTGTATACTAGCTCGAGTCACAGATTTCTACCGCAAATTAATAACTACTAACACTTCTGTCCACATACAGATCCGTATCGAATACTCAGTGATCGCAGATTATTGTATAGAACCTGGTCACTTAACCGAAAGGATACTAAACTTTGTTCTTACACAGTCTCACGTAGGACAACAAACACACAATCTCACAGCCGAGAGATACAGAATCGTATATAACTAATCATCAAATAGACTCACAACACAAGACTACCGCATGGGAATCGGTTCAACCAAAAGAATAGCATAATAATTAAATATGAATAGAATGGAACAGACTCAATGTACTCATCAATATCTCATACATAGTCTTAAAATATGATGCTCGCAATCTCCCAAATTGATTCACTATAACAGACAACAGAATAAATGCGATGCTTGCAATTTCCAAATACTTCAGTTCGCGATATGATCAACCCTACTCACTACAGTACTCAACAGAATAGAGACTCCTTCTGGAAAAACTGCCGATCTTCTCCGCTTCCCTTTATGTGCTTTTAAATAGAAGTCTGCTACCGCGAATCCACTTTTTTCGGCACCTGTCCGGGTTCATCCGTCCTGGTTCAGCGCCGCTCAATTAATTTCCACCTTCTAGGGGAGTCATTGACTATTCCATTGACTAACACTGGCACGCACAGTGGACTCGAACCCGCAAGTGTAGTACTGTTGGTAATATCCTTTTGCCTGGGCTATCCCACTGTTCTTTTTCTTTACATGCATCCAGAAAGGCTCTGGCTAAATGTTCATAATGCCAATATCCTGTTGGTGATTCAGCAAATATCTTTCAATCTCGAATGTGTCACTGTATGTGATAGGTCATCTTTTTCTCCAGAACTTCCTCAAACTCGTATAGCTGGTCTAGTTGCCTCTTCATGAAGTCCCGCTTTCTTATATGCTGGACCCATCCTCTTGATCATGTGCTTTAAGCGCTTCGTCTATGGAATCAAAGTACCCTCTGTGCTGTTGAATCCTCTTCTTCTTGAAAGTTTGTGCGTGTTTTTACCAACTTGGATAGGTCTGTGCCATACTTGTTGAAAATATCCATGTCTTCTGCAGAAGCCATGTACCCATACAGTATCCTATCACCACCTGGCTGAAATATCCTTTTACAGTGTCTGTCGGTCCATGCCAGGATTTGACTCCCCAATCCTTTCTGATCGCACTTGTTCTAGTGGCGGAACAAGTATAGCTAGCCATCTCCTGCGAAAAAGTGTCCAGCGATTTTGAATATGGCTATCCAACTGTTGTTTTAATAAATCTATGTCCACATTTGTCATCATTGTGGCATTTAGTTCTACACCCTCATCTTTTAATATCTGCTTTTCGAACTCCTGCAATACTTGTATTCTTGACTGCAAAAGTTGATTTTCGGTTTGCAGGTGAGCATTCAGGGTAGAAAAACTGGACATTTCGGTTTGAATTTGTGTTTGGATAGCTTGCTGCCACTGATTAAGGTCTTGGACATATTTTTTTTCGGTGATCAATTCGGCCGTAATACGCTGGTTGTTTTGTTGTAACACCTGTATTAACGCATCTTTGTCGTCCAATTCTTTTTGCATCTGTGTCATTACTGAGTTGGACTTAGTCATCGTTGCTAATAACAACTCGTTTCGGTGCTGAATTGCTTGTTCCTGTTGCCGTAAATATTGGGAAACCTCTTGGAGTTGATTCTGCATTCTTGTAACAAAATCGGGTTGGGGGTCATTCGGTGCTTGCTCTAGACTGGCAGTTGGCACGTTGTCTGCCATTCGTCTTCTAATGGACAGCCGAAATGGCGTCCCTACTGTTTGATTCTGTGTGTTGTTACCTGTGTGGAGTAAAGATGTAGCCGAGGTGGAGGGTTGGGCTTCTTCCTGAGGCTCTATGTGGTGTTCGGGGTAAAAAGAGGGGGACCAGTGTAACTGTTTATCTTTTACAGATTGGGCAAAACTAAATATGGCAGCTAAATACACTGGTAAACGAATGTATTTTTGGGACCTGCGTTTGTCCCCAACAAAAAACTGTTTGTGTAAATGATTGTACAACCAATGAGCCCAACTCACTTTTCCTCCTTTCTCTGCTTGTACTAGAGGCGAAAAATTTTCTCTAGACATAAGATCAAATCTGACTATAAAGCAGAGCCTTTCTAAGTACCATTTAAATTGTCCACGGCGAGTATATGTGGCATTCTTCATCATAAAATAGCGTCTACGACCTTCGCCCTTACCAAATTCTTTTCTCAGGTCGTTATAAGAACATTTGGGAAAATTTGCTTCTTCATACAACGGTAATTGAAATACTGACGAAACTAATTGTGGTGAAAATTGTACCTGATTTTCAAGAAAACCTTTTGTTTGTCGCATAATGTGTAACTGATTCTCTGCATCGTCGTTACCTGTCCACTGTTCCCAGGGTAACTTAGCAAACTGTAGGAGTCCGATCCTCCGTAACCAGTTCTCATTTCCCCTTGAATGGATGTCAAACTCTATTTTGAATTCTGTGGAAAATAATATGTTGTTATGCAGACCTGGTGATGTTGCTGAAGTTCTTGAGTCATCTTCATCATCCTGTAATGTAGTATCGGTTGTAGTCACAACAAAGTTCTGTATAAGTGTGCGCTTCCTGAGTCGCCATCTCAATATATCCGATTCAGACATGGTTGTAAGACTTTGCCGAAAATAATGTGCTAGAAGTTTTGTTAATTAGCACAAGAGCTCGCAGAATACTATACAGAAAAAATACTTTGCCGGGCATACGCATTTTATAAGTACTAGAACTTGAACTGCCATTTGCTAGAATGATGATATTTCATTCGGACATGACACTTCATGCTTCTTACCGAAATTCTAGAATCAAAAATCATCATTCTGGAGATCGATGCTGGACTTGGAACGTCTTTTACATGTGCAAAAAGTATTATGCACAAAAAATCATGACTTTTAATAAAATATATCAGTACAACACCGGATTTGTAGGCCCGAAATCTATAGTTCTGCTACGAGACCTTCTAAATACATACTTCTAGCTGATCGAAAGATACGGGCAATCTTTTTCTTAAGCGTTTCTAATACATTTTTCAGGGTGTCGGGTTCTAATAATTGGGCATCTGTCCGCACCGAACTGAGCGCAATAGCTTCCAAAAGTAAATTTTCAGCCTCTGTTTGTAAGAATGCTTCCTGTAAATAAAATTCATTGGCCAATGCTGCATCTCTGGCCGTCTTCATATCTGTTACTTGTTGCTGCATTCGATGGATGTAATCATTTTGGTTGCGTACTTGATTGTCGAGCCTTTCTAACTGTTGGTTAAGAAACTGGATCGTTTTATGATATGCATCTCTTGCCCTTTTCGTATCTGCTAGTCTTTTCTGTTTCTGAGGCTCTTCAACGAGATACTTATGCAGTATGTTGTTAACTGTTGATAAACTGTTTTTTGTAGTATCCAACTCGAATTCTTTTTGAGCTAGCTGTAATCTAGTTTCTTCCAGTAAGTTGCCTAATGCTACTCTGACCTCTTTTGCATCTTTGAAGTTCTGTGTTAACTTATTAATTTCTGCAGTGGCTTCTGTCAACACTTCTTTTTGATTGTTTATTGTTTCCAGAGCTTCATCCCGTTGTTTTGTTATATCTTCTTGGTCACTGAGTCGTTCTTGCAGCTGTTTCACCTGTTCTTGTAGGGCCTGATTTTCTGCTTTTACTATGTATAATTCTTCTTGAAGAGGAGTGATATCGGCTTCCAGTATTTCTATTTTATGCTGCAACTCCTTGTAGATATTGTCTGTATGAGCTCTTATCTGAGCAGGTAATTGCTGGGAGAGGTTAATAAGAAACTGTCCAATTGATGCTAATTCGGAAAATACCTGAACAGATTGTGTTTGTGGAAGTTGTCGTGGTTGGGCAAACGTATCGGTGCGTAATTGTTGAGAATTCGGTGGTGAGTAGTTAGGGGAAGATGATGATGTATCGTCGGGGTGGTCTTGGAGGTAAAATGGGACGAGCTGCGTTAGAGCTAATTACCTTATTTGCATCCTGTTGTTCATTCGCTGAGGAGCCGACTTCTGTTGTTTCTGCTGCCTTTAGGAGCTTATCCAGTGCATCATTAGTAGGTTGACGTTCATGGATTTGTTGGTTCTCTTGCTGCTGCTATTGACAGACTTTATCAGTTGACACTGCTTCCGTTTCAGTTTGCTTCTGCGTTTGTAGATGCTCAGATGCTAATGAATACGCTGATGATTCCTGGTGCATCGACGTATTTGTATCATGGAACCTCTCTTCATCTGGATGCTTGGCCTCTGTTTCTGCTTCCTTGTCTTGCTGATCAGCTTCATTCTCTACTGCTTTGTCTTGTTTTTCGTGTTGTTGTTTTGTGTCGTATTGTACTTCTTGCTGTTGTTCGGCTTCCTTAGTGTTACTCCACCTGAATGCTGATCGACCTCCTGTTGTACTTCTTCGTCTTGTCCGACTGAACCTGCAATCTTACTTTCAGAAGAACTGATTCTGATTCGTTTACTTCTGAATAACTGATTAATCTCTTCTTCATCTTCTTCGTCTTCATCTAAAGGTTGCACTGATTCTTCAATCTGTAGTACTGGTCCTCTTGGTGGTGGTTGTGCTTGCATTATAGTTGGAAACAGAAATGACAAAATGTGTGGCAGTCGAGACCTCGGGGTTTTGCCTTTGTTAACTTGCTTCATAATTGAGACGCACTCCTTATGAATACGTTGAAAGAAAAACGACGCAAAGTTAACAGGTTCTCGGGCAGCTATATCGATGGCAGAATAAAATGGTCGAGAGATACCATAGGTACGTTTCTGAAAATTGAGTATAGCAACTAGGAATTGTAATGCAGTTCTTTCGGGTTCTGGTCGGCAGAGAATGGCGTATTCATTAGATGAATAACGAGGGAACAATTCTGCCATTCTGGTTACCGAAATCATGGGGAGATTCTCGCGGCCTTGTGGAGTCAAATGGTATACTTCTGCAAACGCTTGGAATGTGATCACAGTTCTAGAAGGTAAGGAGAGGAAAACCCATTGTTTTTCGGTGGGAGATACTCGAGCGATAGCAGAAATGATCTGTGCGAAGAAGGGGTGAGCTTCTACTGAGTGCCAGGGCAGCTCGGCGAAACTACCCAATCCTCGTACATGCAGGTAATTTCCTACTTCAGCAGGGATACCATCAGCAAAAGCTGTATAGTTTGCTAGGGATTCCATTACGCACAGATACAAGACGCAAAACACAAGTATTCAGAAAATACAGCCGTGATCGCAAAATACTATATTACCTATCCGGCGAGTTTAAGTGAGTTATATAAGAAATTTATACAGAGAATATTTTAAACAGTACTAATTACACAAAACGGGCAGTAATGTCTATATCTGGTGTGCATGCATGCAAAGAGAGAAAAAGGAGCGGGCGGCTTGACATAAATAGATATTAAAGTACGGCGATTACACTTACTTTATTGATTACACCAAATTAAAACAAAAAGGAACTAAAAGACAAAAAGAAAATTAAGAAATTGCGGTACGCTGTGTACCCTTGTTATTGCCGTGGTGACGTTACTTGATACGGCCGTAGCTTAGAACCGTTTATCGCTTTTGGAAGTGGTTGTCCAGTCAATGTAGTCAATCGAAAAGTAGCCGGACCAACTTGTTCTGAAATCTTGAATGGACCGAACCAACGTAACTTGAATTTTCCTGCTGATCTATTGGACTTCGCATTGTAAAAAAGAACAAGCTGTCCTACCGAAAATAGTGGAGTCTTTAAATTACGGTCATGTGTCCTGGCCTGTCTTAGTTGGATTTCTTTCATAGTTAAGAAATTGAGCCATCGGTGCTCATCTAATTCTCTAAGTGTTTCCAACCGAAATACCAATGACTCTTCGGGTAAAAGCTTCTGCGACATTGCTACTCTTAAACTTGGTATTACAATTTCCATCGGAGCTATTGCTTCTAGTCCATAGGTTAATTTGAATGGTGTCAAACCAGTGGTTACCTTATATGTTGTGCGATAGGCCCATAAGACTGCAGGTAGCAACTGATCCCATCTTTCCGGTGTTTCTCTAGTCAATTTCTGAAGCATATTCAGCAAAGATTTGTTGGTACTTTCTGCCAATCCATTTGCACGAGGATAATATGGTGAGCTGAATTTATGACTGATCTGGAATGACTGTGTTAATGTTTTCATCAAATTGTTCATAAAATGGGTGCCCTGATCTGAAACAAGCTCTAGTGGCAATCCAAATCTTGGAAAGACATCTGATACTAGACATTTCGCTACTTCAACTGCTGTAGCCGATCGTAAAGGCCATGCTTCTGCCCACCTGGTTGCGTAATCTGTGCAAGTCAATATATACCTTTTATTACTGAATACCGCGGGAGGTGTGATTGGACCAATGAAATCAAGACCCCATTTCTGAAATGGTTCTAAAGGAAGTACTGGATGAAGTGGAAAGTAATGGCGTTGTAGTGGTTGTCCAGTTCTTTGACAGTTATCACAAGTTTTGATAAATTCCAATACATCTCTGTACATAGTTGGCCACCAAAGTCCACCTTGCAGAATTTTTCGGTGAGTAAGATCTGCTGCAAAATGTCCTCCTGTTGGACTTGAGTGGGCTAAATTGATGACTGAATTTACTTCGTGTGTAGGAACACACCGGAGTAAGGTTCCTGTATGATCTGCATAATAAAGTTCTCCAGCAACTAACCGGAATCTTTGACTAAAACCTGCAATTTTTCGGCGTGTAGCTGTGGGGACCTCAGAAGGTAGATATCCATTTGAAAGGAAGGGCAATAACTGATCATAATACGTAGTTGGTACTGGTTGGTTTGACAATTCCTCAGTAGTTGGTTCTGAAGTATAAATGGCTGGCGTTGTATCATTTATACCAACCGGAGGTTCACCTGAATCTAAGCGTGACAAAAAGTCTGCTAAGGCATGTGAACTACCTGGCCGATGAACGACATCATAGTCGAATTCTTGCAATAGTAGAACCCATCGTGCTAGGCGGCCACCTATATGTTGCTGTCGAACCAAGTAAACTAGTGCAGCATGATCGACATGAAATGTAAATTTTCGGCCCAACAAATAATGTCTGAATTTTTTTACCGAATACACTAGTCCTAAGCATTCCCTCTCAGTTACCGAGTAGTTCTTCTCTGCAGGTGCTAATCTTCTGCTAGCATAGTATACTGGTCTAAACCATTTATCTGTTTGTTGCATCAGTACACTTCCTATTGCTATATCAGATGCATCAACAAATACGTGAAATGGGTGATCCCAATCTGGTGGCTGTAAAATGGGAACCTGTGTTAATAACTGTTTCAGTCGATCAAATGCTATCTGACATTCCTGAGTCCATTCGAATTGCCTTGGAGTCTTGGAAATTAATTTGTTCAGTGGTATTGCCACATGAGCAAGCCACCGTAAATGCCTCCCATGCCATCTCACTTGACCCATAAATCGCATTACTTCCTTAGGTGTATTAGGCACCGGAGCTTCTAATACTGCTGAAATTTTATCAGGATCAACTTGAATACCCTGTGCTGATATGATGTGACCAAGTAACTTACCACATGAAACCGCAAACACAGATTTGTTTGGGTTTAAACACAATCTATATTCTCTACATCTCTGAAAGCAACATCGTAAATGTACTAGATGTGCGATCATCTTACCGAAAATTGAAAAATCGTCAAGGTATACTTGAATAAATGAGGTGAGATAAGGAGAAAATATCTCCTGCATACATCTTTGAAATGTGCTTGGCGCATTCCTCAATCCAAACCACATTACGGTACAAGCAAAGACACCCCAATTTGTAATAAATGCAGTTTTTGGTATATCTTCTTCAGCCATTCTTACTTGATTATATCCACTGTATCCATCTAGAAATGAATACATCTCATGACCTGCTACTTTGTCAAGCATAGTATCCAAAAAAGGAATCGGAAAAGGATCCGGTACTGTTGCAGCATTTAATTTCTGATAGTCTACGCAAATTCTCAATTGCTTGTTTTTGTTCGGTACAATTACAATCGGTGAAATCCATTCCGCATGTTCTATTGGTACTATGAATCCCACTTCTAATAACCTATCAAGTTCAGCCTTTACCTGTGATGCATAATGTGGGTTCATCTGGTAGCTGGTTTGCCTTATCGGTTTCGCTTCTGGTTTTAGCATAACTCTGTGTTGATAGATACGAGGATCCAAGCCCTTCATGTCTTTGTAATCCCATGCAAAGACGTCAGTAAATTCTTGGAGTAACTTGATTAAATCTGCTTGAAAGGCTTCAGGTAAGTTTTGCTTTATCTTTACAGGACGAGGGTGGTCTTCATCTCCAAGATTATAAGTAATTAACTGGTCTTCTGGAACATAAAATTGTTGATATTTCTCTGTATTAGCTGATGGTTCGGGAAGTTGCTGTAGTTCATTACCTTGAATCGAAATGGTGTCTTCCTCCTTAATTTCTTCGGCAATGGGTATTACTGTACATACTGAAGCATTCCAGGTATCTACCACAGACTGTAGATCAATAGTTCCTACTGTCATCAAATCAACATTATTCTTCAGAAATTCTTCTTCTTCGTCATCCGACAACCCATCTAACATATGGACTGGTTCGGCAAAATATGGTCGAGCATGTAACTCACAGGGTTGTATAGCATCTAACTTTACAACACATTTGCGATTTTTATCTTTGAATGTAAGTTCCTGGGCTGACCAGTCTTGAATTACCTTGGCTTGTTTCAACCAAGGACGACCGAAAAGTAGATTGTAGTCTAGGGTGGATTCCGGCAATTCAAGAACAACAAAAGTCATCTTGAATGTTGTGTCTTGGACAGTTATGGGTATATCTCGGACCAGTCCTACTGGATGAACTCTAGATTGATCAGCCATCCTAACAAAGAATTGAACTGGTTCTATCTTAGTCCATCCTAACTTCTTACAAAGTGACGCAGTGGCAATATTCACGCCAGACCCCCCATCAATTAAAACTTGTGGAATTTGATGTTTATGAAACCATACCGTAATCAGAGGAACTGAGTGATCTACCGTAGAGTCTGGCTCTGGTTGTACTGTTGCGGTAGCCGGAATACAAGCAGATTTTGTAGTAGACTGTTGTTGAAATTGTTGGCGTATTCCTGGTACTAATGCTAGTAATTGCCCGAAAGGCAGTGTGATGGATGCTTTTGACAATATATCCCAAGTTGGTTGCAATTGATTTGCATCTTCCTTAACTGTTGAAGATGAAGCTTGGTCTGAAGATGGTAATTCTACTGCAGATGATGTACCTGCTTCTGTATTGTCAGCACGAACTTGTGTCGTATCCAGGGACTGGATCACTGGAATAGGTTCTGGAAAAACAGGTGGTTCTATGGTAGTCCACTGGCTAGCCTTATGATACATTCTGTGTTGTTCACGTATCCCTGGTTCAAATAATTCTGCTGCTGGTTGCAATTGTTTACCGGAACGCGTTTGAACTGCTGCTGCCTGCGTCTCTACAGGTGTGATTGTTACCACATTGGCCATTGGGTTTTGACGTTCCTTTTTCCTTTGATCATATTCTGCTGCATCTCTACAGAACCTTCTAATATGGCCCAATTGTCCACAGAAATGACATCGAGGTGGTGGTAAATTTTGATTTTCCGGTGGTGGTCCATTCTGCCAGCGCGGTGTGTTATAGTTGTTGTTCCTCTGTCCTCGATAATGTCGATACCCTTGTTGTTGATTGTGTCTCAAATGTGGGGGTACATATTGATTGGATGACTGCCCTTGTTCCTGAATAATTGCATTAACTGTTGCTACTCCTTGTCTTCTAATATTGTATGCACAATTCTCAGTGGTATGTCCCAGAATGTTACAGATGGCGCAATAGGTCTGATTTAACGCACACTGGGCACTAGTATGTCCTGAATTCTTGCAGATGGTGCAATATACTTGCCTAGTTATATCTTCAGCCACATGTTTGTTTGTTTTAATCCATTCCAAATCCTCTGAAAATCCACCAACTTTGTTTTCCAGCTGAAGGGTCATTGCTGTCACTGCATCGAGGGTCATGGCTCCTACACATCTTATAATCATGATTTGCCTAAGTTGAGGAAGTAAGCCATTGATAAACCACTGTGTAATAACATCGTCTGGTAAATTAGCATGAGCCTAGGGTAACTGTCTTAAATGAGTTCTGAAAAGGGTAGCATATTCTTGTACAGTTTGATTTGGTTTCTGTCTATTGTTCTGTAAATACTCAAAGATCTCTGCAGGATTCTTTTTCAGCCTGAATCGCTGCAGAAAAGCGTCTCGTACTGCTTCATAAGTACCGAAATGATTAATATCATATTCAGTAAGCCATCTTGCTGCTTCATTCACAAGTGTAGATTGAAAAACAATTGCTTTGTATGCCGGATCCGGTGGGTCGTTGAGAACAGCGTAACTGATTTCGAAGGTGCATACGTGAGCATCTGGATCATCTCCTGGAAACCCACTAAACTTTGTGTATGTTACTCCCGTTGGAGCCAATCTGGGTTGACCTAATTGTCGTTGCGGTTGTTCATTCATCGTAAATGTATTATACACTCCTTCTGTATTTCTGGTTTGAGTTTCTGAACTACCGGAATTTGTTTCGCCAAATGGCACACTTTCCGGTGCAATTAGCTTACTTACTATATTGCGAATTTTTGTTTCAAATAATCTTCCTTCCTCCTTGATATCCACAGTAGGAGGACTTGCTTCCAAACGTTGTAGTTGAGCTGAAGATTCAGCCGAAACTGCTGAATCGTCACCGAAAAACTGTGTTTTTCTTACCGAAATTCCACCGGAAGGATTCAAAATTGTGACTGGATACAGCGTAGATTCACCTGTATTAATTTCCTTCTCTAAAGTGTTTCTAATCGTATCTGAATCTATTCCAAAAACTTTTAGACTAGATTCCAACTGCTCCTTGGTAGGTTCCAAAATTGCTGTATTTTCAACAGTCTGCACCGTAGTAACACCAGGCAATTCTAGAGATGTACTACGTTCTACCGTAATTTCACCGGAATCAGTGTTATCGTTCGTCACTTTTTCGACAATTGGGTCAGGTCTAATTGCACTAGTACCCCCCAAAGTTGTTCTTAATACCCCTAACTGATGATTCTTGGGATACTTTTCACCTGATCGAGTAATCGGCATGTAGCATTTCCGTACTGATCATATAGTATTACGAACAAACAGTATTGCAACAATCTGATTCTGTTGCTACTGTCCTTCCAACAAAATTTAGTTTGAACAAAATACCAGGCAATCTCAATGCCACATCCCCAGCAGGATCACAAATGTTGAACAATAATACTTCATTCCAACTTTCGGAATAGTATTATCGGGTCCTCGGGTTCTTGGGAGTGGTAGGGGTCTGTTAGACAGAGGCCCTGTACTATTTTCCCAATCCTTTACACAATCGTAAGTATTCCCTCACGTCTTAACACAATGAGTGAGTTTGAATACTAACTACTCTTCGGCACGGTGAGTGTTAGAATGTTCGGACTGAATATGCTATGGTAATAATGCAGTGATCCTGCCGTAACTTACAACTATTAGAATACGCTCTTCTTACTAATTAAATACTTCTCAATAAGACGATTCCATGTGACAGGTAAACACACCGAATAAAATACACAAACAACTCGGATCGAGATTACGTCAAACTTTTCGTATACTGGCTCGAGTCACGGATTTCTACCGCAAATTAATAACTACTAACACTTCTGTCCACATACAGATCCGTATCGAATACTCAGTGATCGCAGATTATTGTATAGAACCTGGTCACTTAACCGAAAGGATACTAAACTTTGTTCTTACACAGTCTCACGCAGGACAACAAACACACAATCTCACAGCCGAGAGATACAGAATCGTATATAACTAATCATCAAATAGACTCACAACACAAGACTACCGCATGGGAATCGGTTCAACCAAAAGAATAGCATAATAATTAAATATGAATAGAATGGAACAGACTCAATGTACTCATCAATATCTCATACATAGTCTTAAAATATGATGCTCGCAATCTCCCAAATTGATTCACTATAACAGACAACAGAATAAATGCGATGCTTGCAATTTCCAAATACTTCAGTTCGCGATATGATCAACCCTACTCACTACAGTACTCAACAGAATAGAGACTCCTTCTGGAAAAACTGCCGATCTTCTCTGTGAAGAGATGGATAGGTATGTGTTGAAGATGAAGAGGTGTTGCAAAATCTTTGCTCTACACCAGCCAAATGAACTCCAGGAGTAGATGGTGGGCCCTTTTAGCTTGCCAATGGATGTATTAGACACCCTATGTA
Source organism: Ceratopteris richardii (assembly GCA_020310875.1). Lineage (NCBI taxonomy): Eukaryota > Viridiplantae > Streptophyta > Polypodiopsida > Polypodiales > Pteridaceae > Ceratopteris > Ceratopteris richardii. Next base: position 77,997,913 of record CM035436.1, on the reverse strand, counting down.
CCTTGGAAGATCACTCTCAAAAAGATAGATCAAAACAGATAAGTTGGAGTTAGCTCAGAGGTGAAAACTTGCTATTCTTGGTTGATACACCTGTCCAGTGTTTTACATAATTCTCTGAGCACAGCAGCAATTAGATTAATTCCTCTTGGGGAACGCTAGGTAGCTTAAAGAGCTAACTTTAGAGAGTAATCTCATCAAAAATAACAAACCACACACTGAGAATGACTTTTAACAAGTGATGACATCATCCCGATTTTCACGGGCTGCTACAGAAATAGACCAGTGAGTAAAAAAAATTAACATAACTCAAGATGTAAGAATCCAATGATCATGAAAATTTGTATGCATATACTAAACAGTAAGCTGAATCCAACAAGCTTAAAATCACTGAATTTGGATGCGTAAACACTGAGAAATGACTCTGACAAGATGACTGAAAAAGTCGGGTACCTGACATAGAAGTGAAGATGAACATACCCTGTTGACTTCAAATGAACATAACTGAAGATTCCAACATCCAAATGACATGAAAATTTGTGAGCATATAGTAGACTTATAGAGCTAACTTTACCAAGTTAAATCACTGAAAATGATGAACCAACTGCAGAGAAACAATCTCTGCAAGCTGACTGAGAAAAACTGAAGTAATGGCAGTGAGTAGTACACATCACAAGAACATGGAAAGATGAACTCAAATAATCATGAAAATGAAAGTATATTGCTTGTACAATACAATGACTTACTGATACATATGTGTGCCTTGTAATCACACCTTGATATGGCATAAAGCTCAGCTCTTGGAGGTCTTCACATAGGTCTCTCTAACCACGACTAAAACTGCCATCTATTTATAGTTGAGTTTGGGAGGCTAACTTCCCTCAATCACTCTCCAATCAATCAATGATTGATTTGATTCTCTACCTACCACAAATCACGAATTCGTGGCTCCTCTTTCCATTCTTGATCATGTGGGCTCAACCACTTAAGATTCTCTTGCTTTTACATTAAGTAAACTCTTCAAAAGTTACAAGAGGTAGTTCACAAGTGAACTTTACATAGTCTTCATTTTGAAGCTTCTTTAATGACTTTGTGAGACTCAAGCCAATACTTAGGCTTGTCATAGACTTGCTCCAACAGCTCCCCCTCAAGCCAAGTATGCTTGAGGTCTTCAATCTTCCAAGATTACCTGCAAACCAATCATAGCCTTGAATTTGCAAAGCTTTGTACCATCCAATGCTTTAGTTAGAATATCTGCACATTGTTGATGAGTGGACACATATGATATTTGAATCTCCTTGCTTAGGATCTTCTCTCGTACATAATGATAATGAACTTCAATATGTTTAGTCCTTGCATGAAAAATAGGATTAGCAGCCAAGTGAATAGAACTCATATTGTCACCAAAAATAGTTGGAGTTCCAAACTCCAATCCAAGATCTTTGAACAATGTCTTCATCCACATAGCTTCCTGTGTAGCTATGGCAAGACCTCTATATTCAGCTTCAGTAGAAGAGAGAGCAACTGTGGGTTGCTTCTTGGATGACCATGAAATAAGCTTTGAACCTGCAAAGGTAAGATAACCTGAAGTGCTCCTTCTATCTTCCTTGGAGCCAGCCCAATCTGCATCAGAAAATAGCTTCAAACCTAAATCAGATACATAAGGATAGTAAAGTCCTTCATTTATGGTTCCTTTGAGATATTTGAGTATCCTTTTGGCAGCATCCATATGTGGTTTCCTTGGTGTGTGCATAAATTGGCTTAGCACACTCACACTGTAACATATATCTACTCTTGTCAATGTGGCATAGTTGAGACTACCCACTAGACTTTGATATGATGTGATGTCCTCTATGAGTTCACCTTCATGTGAGCTCAATTTGTGATTAACCTCCATTGGAGTACCTGCAATCTTACAATCTTGCATCTTGAATTTTGCCAACATGTCCTTAATGTACTTTCTTTGAGTGAGAAACAAACCATGATCTTTGTAGACAACTTCCAAACCTAGGAAGTAGGTAAGTGAACCCAAATCACTTATCTTGAACTCTTCTCTCATCTGATCTTTGATCTTCTTCATACCATCTGCATCATTTCCTGTCAATATAATATCATCTACATATACACATAGGTAGATGACCTCGGAATTACTCTTTTTAATAAAGAGTGAAGGATATGCTTTGCTTGGTTGAAAGCCTTTGTCCTGCAAGAATGAAACAAGCCTGAAATTCCAAGCTCTTGGAGCTTGCTTGAGACCATACAATGCTTTGTTAAGTTTACACACATAATCAGGATAAACTTGACTCTCAAAACCAGGTGGTTGTGCCATATATACCTCTTCTGTTATCCAACCATTCAAGAATGCATTCTTCACATCTAGTTGAAGTATCTTCCAATTCTTGGAAGAGGCAATACTAAGCAAAACCCTAATAGTAGGCATCTTTGCCACAGGAGAGAATGTCTCCTCATAATCAATTCCCTGAGTTTGTGCAAAGCCTTTTGCTACAAGCCTTGCCTTATACCTGTTAATGGAACCATCAAAATTCTTCTTGAGTTTATAGACCCATCTTGAGCCTATTACCTTCATGGATGAAGTCTTGGGCACCAAATCCCAAGTGTTGTTTTCCTCAAGTGCTTCAATCTCTTCCTTCATTGCATGCTTCCATTCTGTTTTTGCTTTGGCCTCTTCAAATGATGATGGCTCCTCTTGGTTTATGTCCTGTGCTATGTAGATAGAATGTTTAGTTACTAATGAGGTGTCAAACCCATACCTTTCTGGTTTTTTCTTTTCCCTCATAGATCTTCTTAGGCCATGATGTGATGATTCTGCCTCATGTCCAAGTTCCTGCAATTTTGCTTTACCTTTAGACTTCCATGCTTTGATCTTTTCCATCTGACATTCTTCATCATCCTCTGAGGTGTCTTGTTCTTCAATCTTTGATTGTTCTCTACCAAGCTTTGGAAAATCTTCTTCAAGATCATATGGTAAATTGATCTTCCTGCATGAATCTTCATACCATGAATTGTTCTCATCAAAGACTACATCTCTGCTTACCAAGAATCCTTTGTTGGTAGGGTTGTATAACCTGTAGCCCTTTTGATTGTTGTCATATCCAATAAATACACACCTTTCTGCTTTTGGATCCATCTTGCCTCTAACCTGTGAAGGAACATGAGCAAAAGCAATACATCCAAAAATTTTACAATGATCTAAACTTGGTCTTCTTCCATTCCAAGCCTCATATGGAGTCATCCCATCAAGGGATTTTGAAGGCAACCTGTTAATCAAGTAAGTGGCTGTAGATACAGCCTCAGCCCATAAGTAATTAGGTAAATGCTTTTCATTTAACATAGACCTTGCAGCTTCAACAATTGTCCTATTCCTCCTTTCTGCCACTCCATTTTGCTCAGGAGTGTACCTTGTAGTTACCTCTCTTTTGATTCCTCTTTCTTGAAGAAAAGAATCAAACTCATGGGAGAAGTATTCTCCCCCTCCATCTGACCTTAGCCTTTTTAGTGATTTACCTGTTTGATTCTCCACAAGAGCCAAATATCTTTTGAAACATGAAAAAACTTCATCTTTGTGTTTCATAAAGAATAGGATAGTCCATCTACTGCAATCATCAATAAAGGAAACATAATACCTTGATCCTGATATTGAAGCTTCCTTGCTTGGTTCCCATACATCTGTATGAACCAACTCCAAGAGATCTCCATGCATATAACCTTTCTTCATGAATGGTAACCTGTGAGACTTTCCAAACTGACATGCACTACACTTATAAATCATATGTTGTTTTGACAAGTTAGGGAGTCCAAGTACACTTTGGTCCCTGCAAATTTGCTTTAATGACCTTTCACCAATATGTGCTAACCTTTTGTGCCATACTTCCAATTCTGTGAGTGTCTGACTGCCATAATTAAAGAGAGCAATGTTTCTAGTGTCCTGTAATTCAAATGTGAACAATCTACCTGTCTTTTCACCTTTTGCAATTCTTCTGAATCCTTGACTTGGATCTTCAACAAATGCTCCTGCCTTTGTGAACCTGACTTGCAACCCTTTCTCTACTATCTGCCCAACACTTATCAAATTCTTTGTAATGGTAGGGACATAGAGTACCTTACTAAGTAGGTTGATGTTTCCATCAGGTGCTTTGACATTGCCTATTTTCTCCACAGGATGTTTTGTATCATCTCCTGTTTGTACCTCATGCTTATTCCTTGGATCTTCTAAATCTGATAGGAGTGCCACATTTCCTGCCACATGATTTGAACAACCTGAATCTATGTAGAAAATATGCTCATCAGATTTACCTTGTGGCATAGCCATGTTCATGATCAATAATGAATCCTCTTTGTTTGAGTCTTCTGTGTAGTTATTGTAGTCTCTCCTTCCTTTGTAGCCTCCTTGATAGTTTCAATGATTGTAGTTGTTGTAGTTGCCATGGTAGTTGTTGAACCTTCCTCTTGAGTAGCCATAACTTCCTCTATTGTATCCTCTGCCTCTTTGATTCCTGGAATTCCTAAAGCAATTTTCAGTTGTATGATTAGTTAATCCACAAATAGAACATGAGTTGGAGTCTTGGGATCTCCCCCTGCCTTGTCTACCTCCTCTTCCTCTACCTCTGCCATGTCTTCCTCTACCTGCATAGTTAGCTTGATATGTACCTGCTTCATCATCCACTTTCTTTGCCTTTCCTTTGTTATCTTTAGACTTGCTTTTATCCGTGTATAAAGCTGAAGATTGATTACCTTTAGAGCTTTCTCCATTTTTGATAAGCTTTGCCTCTTGAGTAAGTAATTGTCCAATGAGTGTGTTGAAATCAGGTACATGCATGTCCATGTACAAATCCATAGCTGTGGTGAATGCTTCCCACTTGTCATCTGCCTTCAAGCCATTGATGACCTGCCTTACAATTTGCTCTTCATCTATTACCTCTCCAATGCTTCCCAACTGATTGCTATGTCCTTGACCTTTGTGACAAAATCAGTCACATTTTGTTTGGGAGCCTTCTTGAGAGTTGTGAAATCCAGCCATAGTTGATGCTTCCTAGCTTTAGTACTTGAAGCAAAGAAAGCTTCAAGTGCATCCCACACTTCCTGAGATGTCTTACAACTTCTAATGTGAGGCAACAAAAAATCTGAGATAGAGTTGAGGAGATAAGACCTTGCAAGTGCATCCTTGGAGCACCATGTGCTCAATCTTTCTTGCTCTTCTTGTGTTGGTTGACTTTTGTTCCTGAAACTTGGCATAACTTCATCTCCAGCCACATAACCATATAAACTTCTACCTTGGAGATAAGCTTCCATTCTTAATGACCAAGCTGAGTAATTACCTCTATCCAATTTGTCAATTGATGAAGGAAATCCATCTGCCATGTTGTCCAACCTTGCTCTGATACCACTGTGAAGAGATGGATAGGTATGTGTTGAAGATGAAGAGGTGTTGCAAAATCTTTGCTCTAAACCAGCCAAATGAACTCCAAGAGTAGATGGTGGGCCCTTTTAGCTTTCCAATGGATGTATTAGACACCCTATGTACCTTGGAAGATCACTCTCAAAAAGATAGATCAAAACAGATAAGTTGGAGTTAGCTCAGAGGTGAAAACTTGCTATTCTTGGTTGATACACCTGTCCAGTGTTTTACATAATTCTCTGAGCACAGCAGCAATTAGATTAATTCCTCTTGGGGAAGGCTAGGTAGCTTAAAGAGCTAACTTTAGAGAGTAATCTGATAAAAAATAACAAACCACACACTGAGAATGACTTTTAACAAGTGATGACATCATCCCGATTTTCACGGGCTGCTACAGAAATAGACCAGTGAGTAGAAAAATTAACATAACTCAAGATGTAAGAATCCAATGATCATGAAAATTTTTACGCTTATACTAGACAGTAAGCTGAATCCAACAAGCTTAAAATCACTGAATTTGGATGAGTAAACACTGAGAAATGACTCTGACAAGATGACTGAAAAAGTCGGGTACCTGACATAGAAGTGAAGATGAACATACCCTGTTGACTTCAAATGAACATAACTGAAGATTCCAACATCAAAATGACATGACAATTTGTGAGAATATAGTAGAGTTTACCAAGTTAAATCACTGAAAATGATGAACCAAGTGCAGAGAAACAATCTCTGCAAGCTGACTGAGAAAAACTGAAGTAATGGCAGTGAGTAGTACACATCACAAGAACATGGAAAGATGAACTCAAATAATCATGAAAATGAAAGTATATTGCTTGTACAATACAATGACTTACTGATACATATGTGTGCCTTGTAATCACACCTTGATATGGCATAAAGCTCAGCTCTTGGAGGTCTTCACATAGGTCTCTCTAACCACGACTAAAACTGCCATCTATTTATAGTTGAGTTTGGGAGGCTAACTTCCCTCAATCACTCTCCAATCAATCAATGATTGATTTGATTCTCTACCTACCACAAATCACGAATTCGTGGCTCCTCTTTCCATTCTTGATCATGTGGGCTCAACCACTTAAGATTCTCTTACTTTTACATTAAGTAAACTCTTCAAAAGTTACAAGAGGTAGTTCACAAGTGAACTTTACATAGTCTTCATTTTGAAGCTTCTTTAATGACTTTGTGAGACTCAAGCCAATACTTAGGCTTGTCATAGACTTGCTCCAACATTCTCCGCTTCCCTTTATGTGCTTTTAAATAGAAGTTGCTACCGCGAATCCACTTTTTTCGGCACCTGTCCGGGTTCATCCGTCCTGGTTCAGCGCCGCTCAATTAATTTCCACCTTTTAGGGGAGTCATTGACTATTCCATTGACTAACACTACGCAGGTACGGAAAAACTCAAAAACTGTCTCTGTGTTGCCGACCTCTGTCGATCGCGATCGACAGAAAATCCGACCAATTGGTAAAACGAAGTGCACCACTAGGACAAGCACAAAGAGCACATTCCAAATCACTAAACAAAATTGAAAAATTCCGTGTTTCTTTGTCAATCGCGATTGACACCATCGATCGCGATCGACAGCCACGATCGACAACATCTGTCAATCGCGACCGACAGACCCCACGACCAACTGACTGCCACGTAGGACCCTGTCAATCGCGATTGACACCGTCGATCGCGATCGACAGCCACGACCGACACCTCTGTCCGTCGCGATTGACACCGTCGATCGCGATCGACTGAATTTTGACGATTGACTGAATTTCACGCGTTGCCACGTGTCCATCGCGACGGACACATCCCCGATTGACTGAAATCACGGCGAAAATCTCGGAAAAAGTGTCGATCGCGATTGACACCATCAATCGCGATTGACAGGACTCACGACCGACTCTGTCGATCGCGATTTGACACTGTCAATCGCGACTGACATGTCGATCGCGACCGACAGGCCCCGACGGACACCTCTATCAATCACGATTGATAGACCTGTCGATCGCCATTGACAGGCTTTTCGGCCAAAATTTTAGGGTTAATTTTTCCAAGTCCTTGGGGTAATTTTGGGCATAATTTGCAAGCTATTCGTGATTTGTGAGGTTCCTAAAAGTGTGTTTTGAGAAAAATCCTAGGATCTGTCAGCCTGTTTGAACCCCTGTTTTAGCACCAGAACCCTGAACTGTCATAACTTTCTCATACGAAATCCAATTACTGTGATTCTTATTTTGTTGGAAAGCTCATGGGAAGTACAACCAAAACTTAATATCAAGATTATTAGATAGGGTATTTTGAAGTTGACCATACCCAGGGGGAACAAAATTCAGGGATCTCTAGAATTGTTTTCCAAAAAATCTCAGTGCAAATTGGTGTTTGTGTTACATGAATGAAAGTGATTGGTTCTGTCTTTGGAATTTAAGTCTTGGGCTAACTTTGGAACTCTTACAGATCTATTGAGAGCATCGAAGGGCATTCTAAGCAAGAGTAAGTGCAAGCTTGGGAACATGCCACCTGGGCACCCAAGGGCAACCAAGAAGGAAACAAAAGGTTGGAAACTCTCAACTCCCTCTGTCAATTCCTAGCTTAGGCTAAGAACGACTAGTGATAGGAGTAGGCCAGGGCGGCGATAGGCATTTTATCAAGTGGAAAACTACCTAAACACTCAAGTTCAAGCTAACAACATAATCTTTGTATGACCGAGAACTTTAAAGGAAAAGACTTAACGTGGAACGATCAACTTCAAGTGCAGAAATACACTCAAGTATACCTGACGACGTGATATCAGACAAGACCATAAACATGGTAATTAACTAAAAAAGAATCAAGTAACTGATACAAAAAATTTGGGCAAATTTGGGCTATTCAATTAGGCTTATAAACCTTAGATGAGGACGGCATCTAGTAAGGGATAGACAAAGCCTGAGATCTTCAGAGGCTAGTGTCAACCACACTGCTAGGTCTTGGGCCCAGCAGTCGAGCCACCACTCGCATTACCCTAGCTCTGAGACTAGTGAATCAGAGATGTCTCAAGGGATGGATAGACCTACAGGAAGTTCAGGTGTGCCATATTTGTATAGGGTGGAAGGCCCCTACAAGACGAAGCTGGAATACCTTAGGACCAACCGATTAGGTGCTAGCATCTATGAGGATGGCCTAGGAAGATCAGTGGTTCAGATTCAAAACCCTGACCAATCCATAGGACTAGAGCACCCAGCTATCAAGTTTGAAAACGGAGCATACCTAGACAAGGAAGGGACAATATATGTAGTCTCCAGTCACCGAGATAGGACAGATGAATTTAGGAATGTGATCTCAGAAGCGGATTTAGGTGACCTAGAGCAAGGAAACATGGGTGCAGAACCCAGGACCCCTCGAGGGAAATTTGTTCTTACTAGAATCCTCAATCCCGAGTGGGTTCCCCAGGACAACAAGAGTATAGATCTGCTTCTGAACCCAGAGACTGACGAAGCCTTTTGGAGGTATAAATTTGATCGGCCAAATGATATAGAAACAATCATGATCTATGAGTTTAAAGATCCAGATAGCCCAGGCAGAGTGACCTACCTAGATCACTCTTCAGAGAGGATCTTTGTGGTTACAGAACATGATAGACATGCTTACACTTGGAAGGGTGAATTCGTTTTCCCCCCAACCAAGATCGAACGTGTCATATGGCCACCCTGGAGTTGGAACATCCCAAGCTCATGGAACTCAAAGAGACAGAAGTAGAGATAGGCCAGAAGTAAGCTTTGCCAACCTAGGGGGCAGAGAAAGAACGAGGACGGAAACAAATAGAGTAGAACCTGAGTTACTTAGAGCTCCCAGGAATCAAAGAAATGCGGATGAGTTCCCTCTACCAAGACCTAGAGAGCACACAAGGACTTTGAGACCGACTCAGCTAGTTAAGTCCATGAAGAACTACTTCGATGGCACTAGAGATCCATACGATCATGTGGCTGAGTTTAGGCAAGTCTTGAGAGCTGAACAAGTTGAAGATCTGTTCATGCAGTACAATGCCTTTGGTCTAACCCTTAGGAACACTGCCCTGACATGATTTCAAACACTAAACGAGAGGCAGTTCAGGAGCATAGACCAACTTCTAGAGGCATTCATTATCAAATTCTCTAAAAGTGGCATAAGACATAACACTTCCTCGCTAATTCACAGCTTCAAGCAAACCCCTCAAGAAACCGTGAGACTTGCTGGAAGAAGATTTAGGCAATATCTTGAAAGATGCCTTGTTTTGGAGCTACCCACACTAGCTAAGCAAGTGGCTTTATTCTTGGATGGATTGCTAAGTACCAAAATTGAGATCTTATGTGTACTTGAAGGACCCTAGGACCATAGAAGAGTGTGTACGCATGTGCATTGACATCGAGGACAACCTAGGGGAAGAACTAGAGCTTTCCAAAATCTACAAAGACTCAGATAGTGCCTCTAGCCTCTCTTCCTCGCAATCCACATCAATTGAGGAACTTGCGGAGAAAGTAGCTCAGAAATTAGGTGTCACTAGCAAACAGATCCCAAGATTTGCCCTAGTGAAAAGATTCTATACTTGTGGAGGTGACCATATGGCGAATGTATGTCCCATTATGGCTCAACCCCAAGTAAATCCTAGTAGCCAATATTGCACCATAGAACGAAGATACACAAATCACTCGGCACAAGACTGCCCATACAATAAGCAAGCGGTTAGGCAAACCTACCCTCAGCCATACCAACAAGGCAGATATCAGAACCAATATCCACCACAGTAGTATGCTAGGCCCCAACAAACCTACCAACCACAATATCAGGCCCAGCAAAGGCCTCAGCCTGTGTTAGGCCAACAACCTCCAGCTCCATCCAATGTGATCCCTGTAAAGTATGCAGCTGTAGAAGAAAACTTGAATAGGGCCATAGTGCTAGTAACCCCATTGCTATCAGAAAGTGACCCCAGTGACCATAGTTTCGATTCTACACATGTTGATAGCCCCCAGGCCTACTACATGCAGTCTCCTGAACATGGTGAGTCCTACTATAGTGAAGAGCCAAATGAACCTAGTTGGGAGTCAGATTACACAAACGTCATGTATGCAAACCCCAACCCTAGACCTCAACCTAGGCAAGTAAGACCCCCATTCCCTAGAGGACCATGCTACAGATGTTAGGGAGATCATCTCATTCGTGATTGTCCCTTGCCTTCACCTACACAACCCCAATCAGTGACGATCCAGGGCTTTTCCCAAGAATGTGGAAAGGAGCATCTCTTACAAGATTGTCCAAAGAATCCCAGCAATATGCCAAAAATCACTCCCATTAACGTTATTGGGTTAGTAGTAGACTCTACAGGAAGTGTGACGTCCACTGCACCAGTACAGGTAGTCACTAGAGCTCAGGCATTGCAGCAAAACCAAGGGGTAGGCCAGGAAAAGAGCCCCGAGGTGAGTGAAACAGAGAGCATGACCAAGAAGAGGACTAGAGCTTGGAGAGATAGTCATGAAAGAATGAAAAGGCAATGGGAAAAAAAGATGAGTGAACTCAAGGAAAACCTCAGAGAAACAAAGGCCAGGATAACTGAACTCACATCTCAAACTCCCTCTCACACGACCCCACCACCACCATTTCCATCTCCATCCGACCCGCCACCTTCCAACCCACCTCACACAATTCCACCACCCCCAAGAGTAGGATCAATCCTAGCAGATCCCAATCCCGAGGACCTTAATATGATGCTTAAAGCATATCAGGCTAGAATCCAAGAAGGGCCAAACGTAATTGATCATGAAAAGTGTTACCCTAGAGCAAAACTAGAGCTAGAATGAACCAAAATTTGTGCTAAGATGGTGGAATTGGCTCAGACCATGTTTGAAGCCAGTCGCCTATTTAACATCTCTAGTTCAGTGAAGACACAGTTGCACTTTGATGGACTATTAGAAAGAATAGAGAAGCTAATTGCACAATCAGAAAAGGAACCTGCCTCTCAACACAAGGACAAGGCAAGTGAAAGGGCAGGTGTTCCTGCCCAGGAAGCCTATGTGCCTAACTCTACGGAGCCAGACACATCTTCTTCTATGAATCGGTTCACACAAGAATTCCTACGCGAGATTCAAGAAGACAAATGGGCTAAAGAGAGTGAAGTCCCTCCTCCCATTGAACTTGTGGATGATGCACACGACCAATTCCCACAAGACCTCCCATCCATTTATGAGGAGCAGGAACGCACCCAATCTCATGAAAGATTAGACTTTGAGTCTAACTCTCTACAAGAATTACCCCACTTCACAGGCCCATGGGAAGCTAAGTCTACTTGTATGAGAGCACCCACAGTCATGGTGCGAAATGAGGACTCAGTCATACCTAGGAACACAAAGGTAGTGAAAAATACTAAAGTACAGTGCAACCTCACTTTAGAAGAGCTACTCAAAGTTAGGCCAGAGTTATGTAAACATGTAGCCAAACAAGTACCAGAGATAGCAAAACCTTGTTCCCAGGTAGGGTCCCAGAGAACAGTGCCAGAAATACCCTTGGACAAGATATGAGACATGAGTGAGGGCGAAGAGGGAAACACATATCTCCCTATCACCCATCAAGGATATACCACCAAGGCCATTTTAGACTCAGGCGTAGGAGTTGCAATTGCTACCACTTCTCTATGGAAGCGTTGGGACAAGCCAGCACTCAGGCCCACTAGGATGAAATTGCAAATGGCCGATGGTCACATAGAGAGACCCTTAGGGCTGTTAGAAGGAATAACTCTAACCACTTGTGGTGTAGAGTTTGAGCATACATTTGCTATATGTGCTTTTAGCAAAAATCATGCCTATGAAATGATCTTGGGACGACCCTTTATGCGACAGTTGCAAGTGGTACACGACTGGGGAACCAACTCCTTGTACCTGCAACAATTAGGTGTTACGACCAAAGTGAATCTCAAAGATTACTCTCATAGAGATGTTCCTCCTATCCAATGGAATCCCCTCCATAGAGCCAAAGATGATACGGAATCGGTGCATTCCATAGGATCAGGATCCTCATGGATGCAGGAAGACACCCACTTATGGATGTGCAAAGTAGCAATAGAAGAAGAGAAGAGAGAAGAAGCCAGAGAGATAGGCGCAAGAGAAACACATAGATCAATTCAAGACCCAGCTTATGCACCCGTAGTCTTTCCTGACAAAGAATTTGAACCCCACGGCTGGGCAGAAATCCTAGCAACAATGGATGTAGCCATCAATGAAGAACAATGGACACCTCACTGTGATGAAGATGGCTATGACATTTCAGTCTTCTCCATAGAGCCAATCATGGGAGAGGCAGTGTTAGAAGAGTGTGAACCTAGCCCTGATGCATTTGAGGATGCAAGTGACTCCGATCTAGAGTCAATCATTATGGACCCACCTTTTGCATCAGATGAAGAATACTTCTATGAAGTAGAATTTCAACCCCAGAGGCACGGAGAGCTTACAAATGATGTAAGGCTAGCCACACATGTGACCCCGAAGGGAGAAGGAAAGAAAAGAAAGAAGAGAGAAGTCACACTAGAAGAGGAAGAATCTTTGTTTGAGGTCCCTGAAAACTTTAAAAAGTATGAGATAGACGACAGGAGAGTCATGGCAAGAATGCCTAAGCGAGAGGCACAATCAGGAGAAGCCTATGATAACAAAGAAACCACCAAGAAAATATTGGTAGCTCTAGAAGAAGGAGAGGAGAGATGCACTTACATAGGACATGACCTGACGAAAGAAGAAGAGCACGAATTGATAGCCTTGCTAAGAGAATACAGAGATGTATTCGCTTGGAGCTACAAGGACCTGAAAGGTGTAGACCCTGACATATGCTCACACACTATCCCCATGACCTCTGATGCCAAACCTTCTAAGCAAAAGCCATACACCTATAATGATAATTATACGGCCAAGATCAAGGAAGAGATAGATCGCTTGGTTGAAGCTGGATGTATCTATGAAATTGAGCATACTGAGTGGGTATCCCCCATTGTAGTGGTGCCCAAGAAAAATGGAAAGCTGCGTGTATGCATTAACTTAAAGAAGGTCAATGCAGCCACAATTCGAGATAATTATCCGCTTCCTATCACTGAGCATCTATTAGAAAGGGTAGCAGGAAAGGAAGTGTACAGCTTCCTAGATGGGTTCTCGGGCTACAATCAAGTAGCCATTGCTCCAGAGCATCAACATAAGACGGCTTTTGCCACGGAGTGGGGCATATTTGCCTTTCGGGTAATGCCATTCGGGCTTACTAATGCACGTGCTACCTTTCAAAGATTGATGTGTCACGTGTTTAAAGAGTTCTTGAGGAAGAATTTGGAAGTCTATGTTGATGTTCTGTGTGCTCATTCCAACATTAGACAGACCCATATACTTGAACTCAGACAAATCTTTGATAAATGCAGAGAATATCAAGTCTGCCTGAACCCAGAAAAGTGTGTTTTCATGGTCAGGCAAGGCAAAATTCTAGGACACATAGTGTCTAAGAACGGCATATCCACTGACGAAGAGAAAGTGAGAGCCATCGCAGAACTACCTAGGCCAAAGAACGTCAAGGAAGTACAGGCTTTCATGGGGCATTGTGGTTACTACCGCCGGTTCATCCACATGTATGCTGTCATTGCAAAGCCCATGTACGGACTTCTGACTAACTTTGAGTGGAGTGATGAATGTGAGAATTCCTTCCAGGAGCTTAAACGAAGATTATGTTCAGCACCAATCTTGACCACCCCAGATTGGAACAAGCCATTCCATGTTCATGTGGATGCCTCCAATTATGCTATTGGATGTGTACTTGCACAACCTACCGGTGAAGGTAATATGGATCTCCCTATTGCCTATGCTAGTAGACAATTGAATGCTGCTGAACGGAACTATACAACCACCGAACGAGAAGGATTAGGCATGGTGTACGCGGTTAAAACGTTTAGACACTATTTGCTTGCAAATAAGTTCAAATTTTTTACTGATCACCAAGCTCTACTGTACCTGGTAAACAAGCCGTGTAATACAGGCAGATTAGTAAGATGGTTTCTCTTACTAATGGAATATGATTTTGAGGTGGTAGTGAGGAAAGGCAGGACTCATTTGAGAGCAGACCATCTCTCTAGGCTCACATCTGGAGAGGCCCCACAAGGAGTGTCAGATGACCTTCCTAATGCTTACCTGTTTAATCTGGAAGTGGTGCCACAGTGGGCTAAGCCATTAGTGGGCAAGGAAGCTTACGAAGGGAGTCAGAGAGAAGAGAAAGTACAAGCAGACAGATCAAGGGATCTTGGCGTGTTGTGTGGAAGAGGATGAGTACGCTAAATGGTTGCAATTAGCACATGTAGGTGCATTAGAGCAACACTACTCAAAACAACGAACCCTACAGACACTAAGGAGACTCGGAGTGCATTGGCCGACTATGGAAGCTGATGTCCAAAAGTTGTGCAAGGAATGCCCAATCTGTTGCACTAAACCACCTGTGGAGCATGCCACTCTTTATCAAGTGTCCATAGTGCTAGATTGGAGTGAACCATCAGTAGCATTCTTGAGGATGAAAACATTCCCTCCAGACATGACACTGGCTAGGAAAAGGAGTTTAGAACAAGAAGCCCTGGATTACTCACTCATTGGTGATAATCTATACAAGCGTGGTAAAGATGGTTACCTGAGACTATGTGTCCATGAAAGTGAATATCTCAAGATCTTGGAAACTACTCACCAAGGTGTAGCAGGAGGGCACTTTGGACCAGATCGGGTGATCAAGGCAATACTATTTGCGGGCATTTGGTGGCCGACCCTTCACATGGATGCACATGCCTATGTGAAACGGTGTGATGTTTGTTAGAGAACTCAGTATCCTATATGCAAGGATGAGATGCCACTGAAACCTATGATGGGTGGACGTGCATTCTCTAAGTGGGGAATAGACTTCGTAGGTCCTATTAATCCCCCAGCTAAGGGTTCCCATGCTGAGTATATCATTGTTGCCACAGACTATCTAAGTAAATGGGTAGAGGTAAAAGCCACAACAAAGAACGATGCTCAAACAAAAGCTAAGTTCTTATTTGAGAATGTGTTCACAAGATACGGGCTACCTATAGAGATGGTAAGCGATAGAGGCACTCACTTCTTGAATGAAGTTATTGAAAATCTGCTCCAAGAATTCTTGGTAGTACATAAGAAGTTTGCCCCCTATCACCCTCAAGCAAATGGCCAGGCTGAGAGCACCAATAAAATCCTATGCAATGTACTGACAAAATTAGTGAGCAATAAACGCTCTGATTGGGACAAACAGCTACACCACGCTGTTTGGGCATACCGAGTTGCCTATAAAATGGTACTACAAGCCACTCCCTTTCAAATGGTGTTTGGTCAAAATGCTATGCTACCTTTAGACTTTTTGATACCTACATTGAAAGTAGCACAAGAGCACGAGTGGATAGGCCATGAGCTCTCCTCTAGACTGTTTGACCTTGAACAATTAGGAGAAACAAGACTGAGAGCGGCTGCAAGGATATATGCCGCTAAGAAACGTCAGAAGGCATACTTTGATGCCCACGTTAAGGATAAAGGTTTGAAGGCAGGCGACCTAGTACTAGTATATACTTTGAAACAACATGCGAGGAAACTAGAGAAGAGAGGCTATGGACCCATGATCATTAATAGAATCTCAACAAGTGGAGCAGTGCAACTAGCCACATTAGAAGGCGATATTCTCCCAAGCTACATAAGCGGATGCAGAGTCAAGTTATATCAGGAACCTCTGACGGAAGAGATGCTAAGTCGACTCAACAGTGCTAAATGGCTTATGATGTGCCAGTGCAGAGGGCATTAAATTGGACCAAGGTACAAGAATTCCAACGTAGACTATCAACCACAGGACCGCCATCTAAGAAAATGAGAGGCACAGTTCAGATGCCCTGTGCACAACCCCGCGGTGCGACATTGACACCAGAGACAACTCCACGACTTCCAAGGCGGATACAACCTTCACTATCAGATTACCAAGACACAGCACGGATGGAACAAATCTAGTGTTTCCACTTGTACCAACCGACCTAGAGTTCCCTCACGGATTCACTTTAGAAGACCTAACTGATGAGGAGGTAGCCAGAATCATAGAGGCTGTTAACGCGGAAGTCGAGGCAGAGCAAGCTAGTGGACAACAAACTGCTACAGACCAACCCCATCCCAGACAACCAGATTTCGTCGATGTGGAGGGTGAAGAAGAAGAAGAACAAGAGGAGGAACATGATGGACAATCCGAGGAAGAAGAGCAGAAATATGATCAGGAAGCTCTGCAGGTACTTGAAGGTGCTCTAGCTTATACGAAGGCATTGAAGAAGCTCTATGATACCATGAACAAAGTTCAAGAGCAACATAGACTGTCCCTAGCAGCAGGCAAGGCCCTCATGAATCAAATCCTTGAGGAGGAAGGCGTAGACGAGCAATATCGCACCACTCTTGACATGATATCTGATGCTTTAGGAGTACCTGAGACGGTTCATACCGCCTTTGCACAATCACGAAGAACGGAGCAACGATACAGCAGACGCCCCCCTCGATCAGGAAAGCAGATGAATGTATTAGTATCAGAACCACAAAGCACATCCTCAACCACGGGCACCACACACACTGTCCATGATACTGAGGAAACCCATGTATCAAGTGCACCTCCGTCACCCCCTTTGCCACCCCTGCCTCCAACTCCACCACATTCACCTCCCACTACCAGTGTAACCACTACAGTCACCGCCTCCGAGTCCACTACCCATACCGAAGCACAGACCGTCAGTGAACCCACACACCCTGTCTCCACCTCTTTTGTCTATACGGCCACTGAAACAGTAATTCTAACCCTAGCCACAGAAAATCTCATTCCCCCAATCACACTTTCGGGCAGTTCGTATTCACAATTGCACACACCACTGTACACTTTCACCACTATCACCGCACCCACAATTCCAATATTCACAATCACTCCCACTACTGCATCCACCATTGATCTTATGGACATATCACCCACCTCCGCACCTCTCCCTCCCCCCCTACACCCACCATCTCCCATTCCCCCACCTCCCACTTCACCATTTTCCAGCACCGCATCCACACTCCCATTCCCCTTCCCCTTTCCCTTCCCTTCTGCATTCAACACCCTTCCCGCATCCACCCCTATTAATAATGTATTTAATAATATGTATCAGTGTATGTCGCAACTACAACAGCATTACCAGCATCTTGATAACCAACATACGCGACTCTTTCGAAGCCATGAAGAACTTCAACTACGATTCATTGATCTCGAAAGGGAAAAGCGGCTACTACAACAACAGTATGCCACTTT
The DNA here is from genome assembly GCA_020310875.1 of Ceratopteris richardii. Classification (NCBI taxonomy): domain Eukaryota; kingdom Viridiplantae; phylum Streptophyta; class Polypodiopsida; order Polypodiales; family Pteridaceae; genus Ceratopteris; species Ceratopteris richardii. The sequence continues at coordinate 77,980,167 of CM035436.1, read as the reverse complement.
ACAAGAACAACATGAACAGTTAGTAGCCAATCCACCCTCGTCAGATGCAGAAGAAAAATGTACCAGATGTCATGGCCCAAATGTGCCTTAAAATTTTTGAACTCATGTTGGTCACCTTCAGGACTTTCAAAAATGTCAAGGAACCTCATCTGTCAGCTCTTGGATTTAATGAAGGTAATCAAGACCTTGTCCACGACATGAGCGCAACACCATCTATTAATGTTGTATATGCATGGCACACATGTATCAAGTATCTACCAGCCTGCTTCAAACAGACGTTTGAAGAAATGTTTGTCACGGGATTCTGGGAATATCATTCAAAGATATTCATTCTCAGACCATCACATTTATTGCAGTTGTTTGCAGTGGAACAAGTTCTCCATTCAGAAAAGTTACGTATACCACATCCAGAGGTTCCCGGGCCGGTAGATTGGGATGCTCTACTCACGGACTTGGCCAAAGGGTTGTGGATTGCAGAACATCACTTAGCACAAGACGTTGTTGAGTACTACATCCAATGACCCACCCAACAAGGGTCTGTCAGGGACGACAGACGCGAGAGAGGGGGAGGTGTTGGAGCTGAAGGACTCACCAGGCAAGGAAGCTTACGAAGGGAGTCAGAGAGAAGAGAAAGTACAAGCAGACAGAGCAGTCAACGACGATCTGGCAAGTAGGCCAATATTTTTTCAGGACACTAATGCATATAAAAGAGGTGGACACACAAGGAGAAGGAGCAAGAAATGTTATTAGAAACCCCTACAAAAATAGTGATTTTCATCACTAAAAACCATTGTAAATACCATTTCATATTTTTGTAGCTCCATTTTGTGCAACCCAAGGAGTCCTTGAGCTTGAGGAGCTTTAGAAGTACCTAACTATCAGTTTTCACATTTTTTAGACTTCGTTTGAACTTCCACATAGGGTAGAGAACCTAATTTTTAACTAGGCCGGACACTAGGTCTGGACACGGCCAAAACCTAGTCAAAAACTATAAATAGAGCTAGAGAGCTCATTTTTGAGTTAGCTTATAATTGATTTGAACTTGTATGAGCTTTTTGAAAGTAATCTAAAGAACTCCATTGCTTCTGACTCTTTGTCTTGCCTTGTGTGCGCGCGTGTGTGTATGTGTGTGCATGTTAGTGTGCTTCGCACTCACGCACTTGTGCCTTCACTTGCTCGAGGTCATCATACCATCCTCATGTCTTCCCGGATTGACATTAAAGGAGGTGCTACTCATCACTGAGCTACAATCATCAATAAAACTTGCATCAATTGCGATATTGCAAAAGTTTCACTTTGCCTTAGAGGTACATGCTTGGACTATGGAAGGACACTCATAACATTTAAATAATCATTTTACATCAGCTATAAAAACTTGTCCAAAGTAGGCCTCTGGAAAAGTTGAAATTCAGACCTGTCCAAAAATTACAAACCTCCAACTTTGATCATCAATCAAACTTGCATCAATTATGATATTGCAAAACTTTAACTTTGCCCTAGACGCACGTGCCCTAGAGTATCAAACCACATTCATAGTCTTCAAATATAGAGTTTGTGTTAGCTATGAAAACTTGTCCAAAATGGATCTCTACACTGTCTTAACAAGTTGTTAGTTGCTTCAACAATCTTCCTGGATTTCAAAAAATCATCTTATTATCCAATCATGCATAATACAAACTTCTTCATGCACCATCACTCAATGCTTGACATGTATATAAGTATACATGATGCTTCACACGAAGGCAAGATCCTCAGTCTACTTTCACATATGAGATACGATATGACTCAAGTGACTTGCTTATTCAAACACAAGTCCAAAACTTCTTTGCACATAGGTGTGTGTGCTCACTTAGCACTCAACCAACACATCTAAGATTACATAACCAAGCTCACAAGACGCGAATACAATGGACTCGCATATATAGAATCATAGGCATTTCCTATAGAGCAGCCCACAAGTAGTTGCACATATTCGAGAGTCACAAATCAATCTTCTCTAACATTTGTACACATTCACATGTCTATAAGAGTAGTAGAAGTTTTCACACACATTCAACCATACACATAAACTGGAAATGGTTCACTACTAACAATGAGAGAGAGACAGTATGTAAGAAGCATAAAACTTAACGATCAAACTCTACAATCAATCACATATCTCTCCATGGTGTGTAGGAGGATAGTGAATCCTTCTCTTCACAATGACAAGAGTTTGAACACTCATTAAATTGAAGAGGAGAAGAATGTGGATACTCCTATTGCTAAAAGGAGCTCTAGAAGGTACTGGGTTGCTCTTCTCTTTATATAGAGAGTGTGAAGAGTGGCTCTTCAAAGCGCTGAAGAGGTAGAGTAGCTCAGAGAGAGAGAGAATCTCTCAATCTTTGCTCGAAAATAATATCCTATTGGTCAGGATTGCTCACAGTACATAGAATGAGTAATGCTTCTTATAGCTCTCTCTACAAGCAAAGGTGCTTGGCATTGTGGATACGGAAATAAACCTTTGTCAAAGCCACCAAGGTTCGAATCCCGTGTACGGCAGCAACATTAGCTATTTGAGATTTTTCTTTATTAAAAGAACACATGAACATGGACAATAAACGGTGATGCGATTTCTTATTAAAGCTTTCCATAGCGATCGTAGAGTTTTTTGATGGAGAGCTTTTCAAGTGCTTTATTCTATTAAGAATCAAAACACATGCATACATAGATGGGAGAGACTTGTGTCCTCAAAAATAGATCTATATTGAAAATTGTGGAATAAAGGTTGTGAAATTTACTTTCCTGCACTATTGGTAAATTGTTGAATTTGTATTCTCATCAATGACATGATGTATTGATGGACTAATATCATTTTGAGGTAGTTCATCTTCATCATCTATAGAATTAGCACATAGAGTATTATCATTCTTATCGTCTAGATTATTATCATTGCCATGTCGAATGATTCTAGCTTCCATGCAAGATCATGAAGATGACTTTCTTTGATCTCTCTAAAAAAATATAGGCTTTTTTTTTACTTGCTTGAAGATACGAAATGATATTTCATAGATGCCAACAATAGTCCCTATGTCACCAAGTTCAATCTATAAGTTGGTATCTTTTGAATTAGCATGTGATTATGCTTGACAGAAGAAACAATACTAGAATCCTCTATTTTATCCAAAGAAGCATTAACTTTAGTTCTGATATGCTATCCATAAGCCCACATACTAGTGAACATTTGGGCTTGCAATAATATATAAACTACTAGAAGAGAGAAAAATATGTATATATGTTCAAGAATAGAATATTAGTAGAAAACAATTATTTTTCTTTTGCAACTTGTCATTATCTCCCTCTATTCATGTGACATTTGTTCATTATTTGCACTGGCTGGTTGCATACGAGTATATAGCCAATCCGTGAACAAAGATATATGTGTATTCTCATTGCTATACTCTAGATTAAGTCTATCTCCTTTGTTTATCCATTCTTTGCTTTAGAGATTTTGAAATTCCCGTTCATACTCATTAACAATGTTTGCATGCATTCACTATTGTACACAATAGAAGTAGAAATATCCCTTTTATCTTGTGATGTAAATTGAAATGGAACTCCCCTACTTGATAATACCTCATTTGCCAATTTCGAAAAAGAAAATGAAGAATTTGTGTTCCTAATTTCCAAGAAAAGAAGTTTAGAGAAGAAGTTATTTTCGAGAACCCTAATGTACCATCTACAGAACATCCTGGTATTGAGAAAACTTTACATTTGGTGAGACGTTGTCAGAGAGATCCTCTCTCCATGCTTTGGAGACGAACAATGAAATTAAGTGCTAATGAACTATAGACTCTATGATAAGAATTTATTTAATCCTTTTGAATGTCTTTATTCTTCCAAGAAATACTTGGTTGACATATCATAATGGTAAACTCAATTGTTAAATATCTTGCATATGAAACATGTTCAATATGCAATTATGTAGGTATGCAAGGACATCATTCTGATTTGTAGAAGAGATATATGTTAACTATGTGCATGTAAAAATCCATGAGAACTTGTAAATGTGAACATGGGAAAGTAAAAATGTGTGATCTCTATGTAAGATGTATCTACTCATTGGAATTCATAAAGTTGCTACGTCTATGTGCAATATAACCATATGTGTATTCATACAATAATAAGAATAAAATTTTAACATATGAATTATCTATCCTACATGTGGTAAAACAATAATAATAATCAAAAGTTTTAAAATAAAAAAAAAATCCAAAAATAAAAGTCTAATCGTGCGATCCCAAGTGACGTGCTAAAATTAATATGCTTTAATCTCTAATTTTAGAGAATCAAGGAGATAAAAAGTGGGCACTGATTTGGAAGTTAGAGAGAGAATCCGTAATCGAACAAGAGGACACTGAGGAATTATCTTCTATACGCCAAAGACGTACTTAAATTGAAGTTTTTATTAGGCACAATAGTATGTTTTATTTTAAACAATTTTTTTTTTTACTTTATGAAAAAATATTTGCTTATGATATGTTTATGATATGTTTATTCTTACAAACATGATCTCACACGTAGAAGCACTATGGGATAGCTGCGAAGTTCATGCAAAGAGAGCAAAAATTCATTGATGAATGAAGGTGTGCATTCTATGCTCACACGCATGTTGGGTCTAACTTGTGATAGCGAGGCACGTTAAACCTCATCTCCTTTGTCCATCAATCAAGCAAAACAAAGAGAGAGATGCTCAAAAACTCCTAGGCCATCCGTTCTTGTTTATTTGTGACTAAGAGTGCAAGCGTTGGCATACAAGTCATAAGCACAAAGGAACAGTCATGCACAATACGGCAACAAGGCCCAATCTTTTTTTTCATAAAAAATTCCCAATGCAAGTGATTTTCATCACTACATACACATTGTAAATCTCGTTTTTGGTAGAATAGACTCCATTTTGTTCAAGCCGAGGAGTCCTAGAGCTTGATGAGTACTAGAATTAGCTACATACCAATTTTCTTAATTTTTAGACTCCGTTTGAGCCCTCAAATAGGCTCTAGAACCTAATTTTGAACTAGGCTGGACACTAGGTCTGGACAAGGCCAAAGCTAGTCAAAAAACTATAAAAAGAGCTAGAGAGCTCATTTTTGGGGTGCAGATTGTTTGTGAATTGAGCTTATGTAAGAGACTTTTGGACTAATGAAAAGAACTTCATTGTTCCTCTCCTTGTTCTTGCCTTGTGTGCACGTGTGTGTGTATGTGTGTGCATGTTTGTGTGCTTCTCACTCACACACTTGTGCCATCACTTGCTCATAGTCTTCATACTAGTCCTCACGTCTCCATGGATTGACAATTATGAGGCAGATCTCCTCACGTTGGTACTCGCCATTGTGCTAGACTGACACCAAATTTGGCGTCGTTGCCAGGGAGAGAGCTTCGAGGACGAGCGGTGATGGTAAGACGTAGAGTTGAGACATTGGAGTCATAGGTAATATCCTTCCTTTTCCTTATTTTTCTTCATTTTTGCTTCTTTTTGCATCACCATAATCATCCTCACCATCTCCCACCTCCATCTCCATCTTCTTCACAAAAATTTCAGTTTTTGGTCAAATTCCACTCCCCACCTCATTTCCCTCATTTCACTTGTGAGAGAGAGCGAGAGAGAGCTTGCATGCTATCAGTTTTTGTGTGTCTTTTGAGCTTTCGCTGTAGGATCTAGCTGTACCACCATCTCTAGGAGCTTGCGTAGGTACGACAGAACTCTGCACAGGTCCCGGGAACATGACCTCTATCTATCACGATAGACAGAAAAACTTAATATTTTTTGAATGCATGTTCGGCACGATAACCTACACCATGAGAGCACTCCAAATCACTAAAAAATTCTAAAAAATTTGCGTTTTTTCAGTCTATCTTGACAGACATAGTCTATCGCGATAGACACAATCTATAGTGACAAACATCGTCTATCGCGACAGACGGGCCCACGATAGATGACACACACCCGTCTATCACGACAGACACTCGTCTATCGCGACAGACACCCGTCTATCGTGACAGACACCCGTCTATCGCGACACACACTCGTCTATCATGACAGACAGGAGCTCATGATAGAGACCGTTTATCGCGACAGACACCGTCTATCACGACAGACAGGAGCCCACGATAGAGACCGTCTATTGTGACAGACACCTGTCTATCGTGACAGACAGGACCACGACAGACGACAGACTCAGTCTATCGCAACAGACACCATCTATCACAACATAGCAAACCACGACGAACGATAGACCTCGTCTATCGCGACAGACACCATCTATCGTGACAGACAGGAGCCCAGGATAGAGACCGTCTATCACGACAGACACCCGTCTATTGCGATAGACAGGACCACGACAGACGAGAGACTTAGTCTATCGTGACAGACACCGTCTATCGTGATAGATAGGATCCCATGGTAGACCTCGTCTATCATGACAGACACTGTCTATCGCGACAGACAGCCCCACATGACAGCTAGTGTTTATCATGACAGACACCGTCTATCGTGATAGACAGACATTTTCGGCAAAAAAAATAGAGGGGTAATTTTTTGAATATTTGGGTAAAAAATTGGGCATATTTGCACATTCAATCACCTATACCATTACAAGGGCCTTAGAAAAATGCAGTAAACTCCTAAGAGGTCTTGATTGTCTATTTTAATCCCCTAAACCGTGAACTGTCATAACGTTTTCATATCAAATCCATTTTTTGAGCTCTAGGGCTTGTTGGAAAGCTTCTCAGAAAGCTCTGGGGTAGGTACACCAAGGGAGTTTCAGAGAAAATTTTTTGGCAATACAAAAGGGGGAACAAGGGCCATTAAAAGTGTCTGAAATAAAGTGTCTATCAATTGAAGGATCAAACAGGAGCTAAACTTGGGATTTTTACAAGATTATCGAGAGCTCTTGGAGAAATCAAAGCAAGTGCTAGTGTGAGCAAGCCTGGGAACGTGCTTCCTGGGCAGACAAGCATAGCAAGGAGAAGCAACCTGAGGTTGGAACATCTCTTAACCCCCTCAGTCCATTCTTAGCTTAGGCTAAGTGCGAGTAGTTGTCCTTATTGACTAGGGGTACGATAGGAATACTCAAGTTCTAAGAGCCTCTAACTTCTCAAGTCCAAGGATAGGCTAAAGTGCACTCAAGGGATAACCTAAAGGAAAGGAAATTAAGCTAATTGGATGAAGAACATCAAGTGCGACACACTTAAGTTCTCTTGACGACGCTCAATTAAAGACAAGAAAACACATACAAAGGAACTGAAAAGGAACAAGTGATTGGTATCAAAGAATCAACAACATACAAAGGGCATATGAATCTTAGATCGAGAAGACACTTAGGGAGAGACCGTCAAAGTATTAGATCATCCGAGGCTAGTGTCAACCATACAGCCAGATCTTGGGCCCAACAATTGAGCGATTACCCCTACGCTCTAGACTCAGAAACTAGTGACTCTGAGATGTCTTACAACATGGAAAGACCTGTAGGTAGGTCAAGAGTGGGATACCTAGAAAGACCTGAAGGTCCCTACAAAACTCAGTTGGAGTATATCAGGACCAACCGCTTAGGTGCACCCATCTATGAGGATGGTCTTAGAAGATTTGTTGTCATAATTAAAAACCTGGATCAGCCCATTAGACTAGAACACCCTGTAGTCAAGTTCAAAAATGGTTCTTACATAGATAAAGAAGGAACAATGTATGTGGTCACCAGCCAACCTGAAAGGACGGATGAATTTGGTAACATAATCTCTGAACCTTAAGTAGGGGATATTGAGCAAGGGAACTTAGGAAAAGAGCCAAAAACCTGTCACGGCAAGTCCATTCTGACAAGAATAATCACGCCAGAGTGGGTTCCCCAAGATAATAGAAGCATAGATTTGCTCTTGAATCGAGAGACGGATGTGGCTTTTTGGAGGTATAAGCCTGAGAAGCCTAACAAAGTGACCTACTTAGATGAAGCTTCGGAGACGATCTTTGTGGTCTCAGAGCATGGAAGAAACGCATACACTTGGAAGGGTGAATTTTTCTTTCCCCAACCTCGAGCCACTGTGTCTTATGGTCACCAAGGAGCTAGAACATCTCAGGCTCATGGAACACAAAGAGAGCGGAGTAGAGATAGACCCAAGGTGAGCTTTGCTAATCCACTTGGAAGAGAGAGATCGAGGACAGAGAATGATAGGATGTATAGGGCGAGACACAGGGACCCGAGGAATCCAAGAAATGCAGACGAATTCCCTCTCCCAAGGCCTAGAGAACATGCTAGAACCTTAAGGCCTACACAATTGGTTAAGTCCATGAAAAGTTGCTTCGATGGCACTGGAGACCTGTATGACCATGTAGCAGAGTTTAGGCAAGTTTTGAGAGTTGAACAAGTTGAAGACTTGTTTACTCAATACAATGCTTTTGGCCTAACTCTCAAGGACACTGCATTGACTTGGTTTCAACCAATTCACCAAGGTCAGTACAGAAATATAGACCAACTACTTGAAGCTTTTCTCATTGAGTTTTCTAAAAGTGGCATTAGGCATAACACATCTTCCTTGATATAGAGCTTCAAGCAAACACCTCAAGAGACAGTGAGGCTCGCAGGAAGAAGGTTTAGGCAATACCTAGAGAGATGCCCTGTTCTAGAGTTACCCACTCCAGCGAAACAAGTGGCCTTATTTCTAGATGGGTTGTTAAGTACCAAGCTGAGATCATATGTGTACTTGAAGGACCCTAGATCCATAGAAGAATGTGTACGCATGTGCATAGACATTGAGGATAATCTAGGGGAGGAATTAGAACTCTCAAAGATCTATAAAGATTCAGATCGCTCTACTAGCCTCACTTCCTCACAATCCACATCAATTGAGGATCTAGCAAAAAAGGTAGCCCAGAAATTAGGTGTCTCTAGAAAGCAGATTCCAAGATTTTTGCCAGGAAAACGATGCTACACATGTGGAGGAGACCATATGGCTAGTGTGTGCCCTATCATGGCTCAACCCCAAGTGAACCCTAACAACCAATACTGCACCATAGAAAGAAGATACACCAATCACACTACACCAGATTGCCCATATAACAAACAAGCTATTAGAAAAATGTATCCGCAACCATATCCACAACAAGGAAAATACTAGAATCAGTACCCTCAACAACAGTATGGTAGGCCCTAGTAACCCTATCAACCTCCCTATCAAGGGCAGCAAAGACCTCAACCAGTCCTAGTGCAGCAACCCTCTCCTCCCACCAATGTGATCCCAATGAAGTATCTAGCTGCTCAAGAAAATCTAAATAGAGCTTTAGTGCTAGTGACACCATCGCTTTCAAAAAGTGACCCAAGTGATCATAGTTTTGACTTTACCCATATTGAGAGGCCACATGCTTACTACATGCAGTCATCGGAGCATAGTGATTCATACTATTATGAAGAACCAAGTGAATCTAGTTGGGAGCCAAAATATGCGAATGTCATGTATGCAAACCCCAACTCGAGACCCCAGCCTAAGCTGATGAGACATCCATCTCCTAGAGGACCATGGTTTCGATGTCAGGAGATCACCTCATTCGTGATTTCCCTCTACCTGCACCCACACAAACCCAATCTGTGATAGTTCAAGGATTTTGTCCAGATTGTGGGAAGGAGCATTTGTTACGAGAGTGTCCCAAGAACCCCGCCAATATGCCAAAAATCGCTCCTATCAGTGTTATTGGCCTAGTGGTAGACTCCATGGGAAGTGTGACTTCCACAGACCCGATGCAAGTCATCACGAGAGCTCAGGCACTTAAGCAAAACCAACACTTAGGCCAGGACAAGAATGCGGAGGTTAGCGAGACTAAGAGCCAGAATAAGCAGAGAACAAGAGCTTGGAGAGATAGCCGTGAACGTATGAAAAGGCAATGGGCAAAGAAGATGAGCAAACTCGAGGAAAGCCAACGAGAAACCAAAGCCAAAATCATAGAAATCACATCTCAAATGCACTGTCACACATCACCCCCACTACCATCCCCATCACCTTCTATTCTCCTACCTTCTAATCCACCACACATAACCCACCCACCACCCCGAGTAGGATCAGTCTTAGCAGATCCCACTCCCGATGACATAGACATGATGCTTAGAGCATATCAGGCCAGGATCCAAGAAGGGCCAAATGTAACGGATCATGAAAGATGTTTTCCTAGAGCTGACCTAGAGCTTGAACGAACCAAGTTGTGTGCCAAGATGGTGGAATTGGCTCAAGTCATGTTTGAGGCCAGTCACCTCCTGAATTGCTCTAGCTCCACTAGAACACCATTGCATTTTGATGGTCTATTAGATAGATTGGAGATGATAATTGCAAAGTTTGGGAAAGGATCCAACTCTCAGGCTAAGGAGAGGTCAAGTGATAGAATAAGCATTCCTCCCAAGCAAGCTTATGTGCCTAACTCCACTGAACCAGACACCTCTTCTTCTATGAATCGGTACTCACCTGAATTTGTGCGAGAGATTCAGGAAGAGAAATGGGCTAAAGAGAGTGAATTTCCTCCTCCTACTGAACTTGTGGATGACACCCACGATCAATTCCCACAAGACCTTCCTTCCATTTATGGAGAGCACGAGAGTGCCCAATTTCAAGAGAGATTAGACTTTGAGTCCAATTCCTTATAGGAGCTACCCCATTTCACAGGCCCATGGGAAGCAAATTCCACTTGTATGAGAGCACCTACGGTCATGATAAGAAACAAGGACTCAATCATACCTAGGAACACAAAGGTAGTAAAGAATACTAAAGTGTAGTGCAATCTCACTTCGGAAGAACTACTCAAGGTCAAGTCTGAATTGAGGGAACATGTAGCCAAGCAAGTGCTAGACATGTCAAAACCATGTTCACAGGTAGGATCTCATAGAACAGTACCGGAAATACCTTTGGACAAGATAGGAGACATGAGCGAAGGAGAAGAAGGAAACACCTATCTCACTATCACTCATCAGGGTTACACAACCAAGGCCATTTTGGACTCAGGTGCAGGAGTTGCAATTGCTACCACTTCCTTATGGAAACATTGGGGCAAGCCAACACTCAGACCAACAAGAATGAAGTTGCAAATGGCGGATGGTCACCTTGAGAGACCCTTAGGGCTACTAGAAGCAATAACTCTCACCACTTGTGGTGTAGAGTTTGAACATACTTTTTCCATATGTGACTTTAGCAAGAATCATGCCTACGAGATGATTATGGGAAGATCCTTCTTGAGGAAATTGCAAGTAGTGCAGGATTGGGGGACAAATTCTTTGTATTTGCAACACCTGGGTGTCACTACCAAAGTAAATCTCAAAGATTTCTCTCATAGAGAGGTGTCCCATATTCAATGGAATCCCATCCATAGAGCTAAAGATGATACTGAGTCAGTGCATTCCATAGGATCAGGATCCTCTTGGATGCATGAAGACACTCACTTGTGGATGTTTAAAGTAGGAGTAGAAGAAGAGAAGAGAGAAAAAGCAAGAGAGGTAGGTGCGAAGGAAACCCATAGATCAATTCAAGACCCAACCTATGCACCTATAGTCTTTCCCGATGAAGAGTTTGAGCCTCATGGTTGGGAAAAAATCTTAGCAACTATGGATATAGCCATCAATGAAGAGCAGTGGACACCCCATTGTGACGAGGATGGCTATGACATTTCAATCTTCACAATAGAGCCAATCATGTGTGTTCCAATTATTGAAGAATGTGAACCTAGCACTGATGCATTGGAGGATGCAAGTGACTCCGATCTAGAGTCAATCATTATGGACCCACCCTTTGCATCAGGTGAGGAATATTTTTACGAAGTAGAAGCTCACCCTCAAAGATACGAAGAAACTACCAATGAAGTGAGATTAACCACACAAGTGACCACTAAGAACGAAGGCAAGAAGAGGAAGAAGAGAGAATTCACCCCAAAGGAAGAAGAATCTTTCTTTGAGAATGAATTTGAAGATAGGAGAGTCATGATAAAAATGCCTAAACATGAAGCAGTCATAGGAGAGGCCTATGATAACAAAGAAACTATAAAGAAAATCATAGTGATAGTAGAGGAAGGTGAAGATTGATGCACATACATAGGACACAACCAAAGTGAGGATGAGGAGCAGGAATTGATAGCCTTACTACGAGAATATGGAGACGCGTTTGCATGGAGTTACAAGGACTTGAAAGGTGTAGACCCTGACATATGCTCACATACGATCCCCATGACCTCAGAGGCCATACCCTCTAAACAAAAGCCATACAAAAGAAGAGATAGATCGCTTGGTGGAAGCTAGATTTATCTATGAAATTGAGCACACTGAATGGGTATCCCCCATTGTAGTGGTGCCCAAAAAGAACGGCAAGTTACGTGTATGCATTAACTTGAAGAAGGTTAACACAGTCACTATCAGAGATAGTTATCCGCTTCCTATCACTGAGCATCTATTAGAAAGGGTAGTAGGCAAGGAAGTGTACAGCTTCTTGGATGGGTTCTCTGGTTACAATCAAGTAGCCATAGCACTAGAAGATCAACATAAGACGGCTTTTGCCATGGAGTGGGGTATATTTGCTTTTTGGGTAATGCCATTTGGGCTTACCAATGCTCCTACAACCTTTCAAAGACTAATGTGCCATGTATTTAAAGAGTTCTTGAGGAAGAATTTGGAAGTCTATGTTGACGATCTCTGTGCTCATTCCAACATTAAACAGACCCATATACCTGAACTCAGACAAATATATGATAAATGTAGAGAATATCAAGTCTACTTGAACCTAGAAAAGTGTGTTTTCATGGTCAGCAAGGCAAGATTCTAGGACACATAGTGTCAAAGAATGGCATATCCACTGACGAAGAAAAAGTGAGAGCTATCGCCGAACTACCTAGGCCAAAGAATGTCAAGGAAGTGCAAGCTTTCATGGGGCATTGTGGTTATTACCGACATTTCATACACATGTATGCCATCATTTCAAAGCCTCTGTACAGACTTTTGACCAATTTTGAGTGGTCTGATGAATGTGAGAAGTCTTTCAATGAGCTTAAAAACGACGATTATGTTCAGCACCAATCTTGACTACACCGGATTGGAACAAGCCATTCCATGTCCATGTGGATGCATCCAATTATGCTATTGGGTTTGTACTTGCACAACTTACAGGCGAAGGTAATATGGATCTTCCAATGGCCTACGCCAGTAGACAATTGAATGCAGTTGAACGAAATTATACCACTACTAAGAGAGAAGGATTAGGCATGGTACATGCAGTTAAAAAGTTTAGACACTATTTGCTTGCAAATAAGTTTAAATTTTCTACTGATCATCAAGCTCTACTGTACTTGGTAAACAAGCCATGCAATAGAGGTCGATTAGTAAGATGGTTCCTCTTACTAATGGAATATGACTTTGAGGTAGTGGTGAGGAAAGTCAAGACTCACTTGAGAGCAGATCATCTCACTAGACTCACATCCAAAGAGGCCCCACAAGGAGTATTATATGACCTTCTTGATGCTTACTTGTTTAATTTGGAAGTCGTACCACAATGGGCCAAGACCTTAGTGCGAGTGGTGACATATGGACCTAAACATCCAGTGGTAAACACTCAAGATAGGGAAGTAGTAAAAGCACAGAAGTACCATATCATGGGAGGGAGTATGTACAAACATACAAATCAAGGAATTATTAGCTTGTTGTGTGGAAGAGGATGAGTCTGCTAAGTGGTTGTAATTAGCACATGTGGGTGCACTAGAGCAACACTACTCGAGGCAAAGAACTTTACAAACACTAAGGAGACTCGGTGTGCACTGGCCAACTATGGAAGCAGATGTCCATAGGATGTGCAAGGAATGCCTAATCTGCAACACTAGACCTCCTGTGGAACATGCCACACTTTATCAAGTGTCTTTAGTGTCAGATTGGAGCGAAATTAGTAGCCTTATAAGAACTATGGAAGCAGATGTCCACAGGATGTGCAAGGAATGCCTAACTTGCAACACTAGACCTCCTGTGGAACATGCCACACTTTATCAAGTGTCTTTAGTGCCAGATTGGAGCGAATTCTTGGTGATACATAAGAAGTCTGGCCCCTATCATCCACAAGCTAATGGACAAGCTGAGAGCACAAATAAGATTCTATGCAATGTATTGACAAAATTGGTTAATAATAAACGATGTGATTGGGACAAACAGTTACACCATGCTATTTGGGCATACAGAGTTGCCTATAAAACGGTACTCCAAGCCACACCCTTTCAGATGGTGTTCAGCCAAAATGCACTGCTACCATTGGAATTTTTAATACCTACATTGAAGGTAGCACAAGAGCATGACTGGACAGGCCATGAGCTCTCCTCTAGAATCTTCGATCTTGAACAGTTGGGATAAACACGATTGAGAGCGACCACAAGAATTTATGCAGCCAAGAAGAGAAAAAAAAGCATATTTTGATGTACATGTGAAGGATAAGGGATCGAAAGCAGGAGATCTAGTCCTATTCTACACCTTGCAGTAACATGCACAAAAATTAGAGGAGAGGCTATGGGCCAATGATTATCAACAGGATCTCCACAAGTGGAGCAGTTCAACTAGCCACTCTAGAAGGTGACATCCTACGGAGTTACATCAGTGGATGCAGAGTTAAATTATGTCAAGAACCCCTCACGGAGGAGATGTTAAATCGACTCAATACTCCAAAGAAACGTAAAGAAAAGGAAAAGCAAATTAGAGAAGAAGCACATGCAAAAGCTTTAGAACGCATCTGACGAATGCAATTGAGAAGACAAGGTAGAGATCAGCCTATGCCTGACACTCAATACGCTCTAGACTATCACATGGCCATGTGCGAGGTTTCAGGTGAACGGTCCCATAGGATAGTCGATCGGCAACCTTTTGTGACCCTAGAGGTAGGACGAGGAAAGAGTGCAAGGACTGTGAGAGCCTTAATTGACTCAGGAGCAACCACTAGTGCAGTTCGACTTTCTTACTACCAAGAATTGCAATTGAAGGTCAATCCTATAGAGGCATATCTCATAGGATTGGGGGTTGTGGAAACCCCTTGCATGGGAGAGGTGGAACTTCCCCTCTACATTCAAGAGGTTCTAATGGCAGTCAAAGTGCTAGTCTGTGAAGACGAGGATCTTACCGAACCTCTTGCCTTGGGCCAAGACTGGATCTATGATCAGGCTGTCAACCTCAACCTAAGAAGTGGACTTCTTTAGGCGTGGGTAGGCCAAAACCACATCACGATTGAATTAGAAAATCAAGCACTTAGGCCACTAGAAAAGGCACCAAATCTTGGTCCCTCCAGGAACCCACCTGAAGATAACGATGCTATTCTCGTCCAAAGTTCTATGGTGCAGAAGATTGTCTCTCTTGACAAAAGTGCACAAGTCAAACAGGAGTTCCCTTCTTTTCCAAAGAGGATTCGAGGAAAGCAAGCTCGACAACACACGACACAGGGGAGGCCGATGATCAAGAAGCATGAGCACCAACCTGTACAATATAGAGTAACTCGTGGCATGAAGCATATCTAGGTACACAAGCGTGAAAAACCTACGGATCCAGATACAGGGTCTCAAAGGTGCACCAAACTAGCTACCCCGTCGAGGATTACAATGAAAGAGTACCCTAGGCAACACTTTGGACATGCCATTTCTATTTGGGTTCCGAAGCGGTCAATGAAGGCTATCCCAAATGCTAGATAGATATGGGTGCCCAAGACCTGCTTACGAGCTCAAAGAGATTCACCCTCCATTCACAAGATTGAATGAACACTCACAAGCACTCTTGGCACAAATCCCAGCGCAAACATCTACACTCCATACCACTACATCTTCGGTCACACCTAGGAATGTCGGGAAATGGGTACCCAAAAGGTCCCAAATTCAACACAATCTAGTCCACAAACCTTTACGTGTCATCACCAATAAAAGCTACGATTCCACCATAAAAGTTTGGAGACTTAAACCCTCTATCAAACTGTCTGACCCAATTTTGTAAAGCAGTCCCCTTTGATGTAGGTGCATTCTAAGTACATTGCACATCCAAAGTATGCATCTAAGATGAACACTAACCTACTAACCAACATTCTCACACATCACAAACACTCCACCCACTAATCCCTAACCACTTGAAATGTCATGTTAGTATTGTGGAGGGAACACCATAACATCATGTTTCCTATGCAATGCTAATGTGCCTCTCTTCTTCTAGCAGATAAGCATCAACAACTACATGTAGTCTCATGGCACAGCTCAAGCTCACAGGCAGGAGTAAATATTGCAGGAATTGATGTGAATAGTCTACCTATTGATGTGCCACCAACTGAACGACGTGTAGAGCTACAACACCTCTAGCAAATACCTGTACCGGATCCTCCCACAAGAATCAGAAAGAGAGTCCATGCAAATTCTCATTGGTTCAATGGCATGCCAAGGGCCTTAGGAGAGGCCAAGCATATCTCGGAGTCCAAGTGTGAGTATGACAAGTCATGGGTCAGATTCCATTTCTTTTCCAAAGATTTTGAGACTCTCCAGAACACACAAGATCTGCAAACCATATGGCAGCATGCAGGGCTGGCCAAGTACTTTGCAGCACCTTTACCCAAAACAGATCTCCTACGATGTTACTACTTGGTCTCAACATTACAGGTGAATGAAGAAAAAGATAAACCAGGATCATTTGTCCTTCCTTTCTTATTGGGCAACAATGAGTTGAAAAGGTTCAAACTCACATTAGAATTGGTGAGTTCTGCTTTGAATATGCACGGAACGCATGTACCCTCTAAGAAGGATGCTCTTATTCCCCCTAACATGAAGAACCGAAAGCTACAAAAGTTGAAAGATATGGCGGCACTCATACCAAGTGTGTCCATTCCTCTTCATATGTGCATGCAACATTTTTCGTTTTCCGGTCGAGGTCGGTACACTCAACCCCACAAACGGATTTTGTTGGCTCTCTACTTAGCAGAGACAAGTGCATTATTGATTAAGCTTCTTGTATGGATTATGGAGCAGCTGTATGGATCAAAGAAAAGGACAACTAGAAAGCTAGTGGTGAATGGTTGTTGTGCAATCACGCGCATCATCTATAAATGCCTAGCATACGATGTACCTATTGAGCGTGCCTTAACATGGTCACAACTACAAATTTTCAAGAGACTCAAAACTACAACACATCAATCCAAGCGCATGAGGGGTTTGATTCCTTGTGTCCAAACACGTGAATTTTTGGCGACTCCGGACGTCTCGCCACGAGGGGATGCCACTGTGCCTCCCTTAACCATCCGCATACCCAGAGGCGGATCTGAAGGCACATCACAAGCTGCCCCATCAGCTCCTCATGTCCCTCTTGAATTTGAATTTCCTACGACTGGAGACGTTGAAGGGATGAGCACCTTCGACTTTGAATCATTCTTGCAGAATACAGAACTATCTGATGTAGAGTTCTTTTCAGACACAGAAGAACAGGGCACATCTTCCCAAAGATGGAGGAAATCCACAGAAGGCCGCCATGTACATTGGGACGATGATCAGCAGAGATACCCAGAGACATTGTGAATGTTGAAATTTTTTTTTATTATAAGAAAACATTATCATGGAATGATATATTTTATGATATTTCTTTGTCTGCATTATTTATTTGGTTGGTATATATCTTTACAATATTTCTTTACCATATCTAAAGTTCCATATGTTCAAAAGAAAATTGGAGACCATTGCCTTCCCTTAAAAGTTTTCCTAAGTTGTAATTAATTTCTCTAAGAATTTTAATTCTTTTTTTGTTTTATTAAAAGAATACTTAATTTTGCACTTAAACTCAAATGAAAAATATCAATGGATTATGAATCATATCTATGATATCTTGCTCTTAAATTCACTTGACGAATATAATGAAAAATTCATTAAAGGAAAGCTAATGATTTTCTAGCATGCTTTGTAAATGACTTGAACATGAATTTATAGATGATTTGACCCTTCAAAAAAGAAAAGATGATGAACAGAAGTTTATACCTTCTTCTACCCCAAAAAGGAATTTATGAATTTTCCCCATATGATGAACAAAAGTTTATACGTTCTTCTACCCCAAAAAGGTATTTATGAATTTTCCCCATATGATGAACAAATGTTTATACATTCTTCTACCCCAAAAAGATATTTATGAATTTTCCCCATATGATAAACATAAGTTTATACCTTCTTCTACCCCAAAAAGGTATCTATGAATTTTCCCCTATAAGACCACGGAAGTTTATACTTTCTTTCTCATCAAAAAAGTAAATTATGAATGAGCACGAAAGTTTATACTTTCTTCCTCATCAAAAAAGTAATTTATGAATGATCACGGAAGTTTAGACTTTCTTCCTCATAAAAAAAGTAAATTATGAATGAACACGGAAGGTTATACTTTCTTCCTCATCAAAAAGTAAATTATGAATGATCACGGTAGTTTATACTTTCTTCCTCATCAAAAAAGTAAATTATGAACCATCATGGAAGTTTATACTTTCTTCCTCATCAAAAAAGTAAATTATGAATGAGCATCGAAGTTTATACTTTGTTCCTCATCAAAAAAGTAAATTATGAATGAACATGGAAGTTTATACTTTCTTCGTCATCAAAAAAGTAAATTATGAATGAACACGGAAGTCTATACTTTCTTCCTCATAAAAAAAGTAAATTATGAATGAACACAGAATTTTATACTTTCTTCCTCATCAAAAAGGTAAATTATGAATGAACACAGAAGATTATACTTTCTTTTTCATCAAAAAAGTAAATTATCAATGAACACAGAAGTTTATACTTTCTTCCTCATCAAAAAAGTAAATTATGAATGAACAGGAAATTTTATACTTTCTTCCTCATCAAAAAAGTAAATGATGAATGGACACGAAAGTTTATTCTTTCTTCCTCATCAAAAATGTAAATTATGAATGAAAACAGAAGTTTAAACTTTCTTCCTCATTAAAAAAGTAAATTATGAATTACACCTACATGAAGCTCATGAAGTCTATGATGAAGAAAATTATTAAGATGTAGAAGAAATACTAGATTCTCCATCAAATGAAGATAATGTGGACGCACAAACAATGAAGATGATGCATCTTCAAACGAGGAATAAATTTTTTTTGATTGGTTTACATTATGAAAAATAAATGACTATGTTTTTGAGATTGTTACAGGGAAATATCTTGCATATGATGAAGATGTACCGATGATGATCCATGAAGGGACATAAGATAAGCCTTGAGCCACAAGGCCTGACCCCAAAAGCAAGGAGAGGAGAAATGGAGCCCTTTGATGTCAGCGTCTTCAATCAATCTTCTCCCAATGCTTTCCTTCACACTAGAACAAGGTTCCAATGATTCTAGCTTGGCTACAATGTAGTCACCACATCCATCGGTCACCTTGTTCAAGTAAACCTAAGGAGTTTTCCCTATTAATTGAGTTGTCCTTGGTAGTATTGACACCTTTGGTGAGAGTATGAGACTGTGACCAGTTGACAAAGATGGCACATGAAGGTCCTTTCAAGAGATAAAATCGAGAAAGACATGATTTTTGAACAGAAGCCCATTGTCACGATAAATTCGCAATCCTAAAACATCACGGCTGAGTTCAAGCAAGGAGTAAGCAGAAGAGAATGCCATTGATGAGAATGACCACATCAGAAGTGATCTTGACTTTGCAAATGACTACGAAGAAAGTGGTTGCATCATGTTGATGGGTGAAGAAGCAAATTCCATGCTGACTCTTGTAAAGTTCAAAAGAATAGTGCATGTAGATCAACACCTTGTTTTCTGCTACGTGACCTATAGAGTTCCGCTTCTTTCCTAGCTTTCATCTCAAAGATCGGTGGTCATTGTTTACAAGCACATAGCTCTAGAGAAGACAATGTGAATTAAAATAACGGAGCAAAAGTATGAATTGGTGGCTAACCGTTTGCTCTAAAGAACAAAAGTGATCATCTTTTTTCCCCAAGCCTCTTATAGCAATGATGAATAACAACTCAAATTTTAGAGTTTCTACTCTATAAAATAGAGCGACAACAGATTCTGAGACTCTCGAAGGGGGGGGGGGGGGGGGGGGGGGTTGTTTGAGGAAAAACTCTCAATCAAAAGAGAGAGGGTGAACGCTGGCCAATTCATGTTTATGTTTTTTTGGCAAAATTCATATGACTGCATTGGATAGTTCTGAAGATCTCTGAAAACTTTGAGCGATCCCTATTCTGTGAAGATTTCCAACGATGCTTTGCCTCTTACAACTGATTTGACCTTCTATTGATGCATGCTCCCAGCCTCACGATGATCAGAGATAACTAACGAATGTTAAAGATCTAAGGAGGGCCGAGCGCTTCAATTCTGATGCCTCTAATCATTGATGCGTGAATATCTTTTGAAGTTCTCTTACGCGATTTAGCTGATATACTATGAGCAAGCTGATGCGATTCATTTAATAATTTGTGAGCTATAAAAAGATATCACCATTGATTTGGAGTTTCCATTGATTTGGAGTTTCCATTGATTGTCTACGTTTATTGTCCTAGATCACAATGGAGAAGAATAATCTTGAGACACAACACAATAAAGAATGTATTACCAAATAAATACTTTAAGATAAGTGAATCGTTAAGGTTGTAAGTGTATATACAAGCTTAGGAAAAAAACCTCCTAAAGAGGGAAAAAAGTGCACTGACAGTCCTAAGTGTGGGGAAAAGTGCACTAATGGTCCTATCAACAATTATGCACTTCATTATATTCATAATTAGAATTCTCTTCACATCCTTGAAAAATTATGTTGTAGTCTTCATCCTTGCCATGAACAAAGTTGCCATGAACAAAGTTTATATCACGAATCACGTGGGTGTAAATAATAAGATTGGATGTCTCATATAGCTTTGAGCTTGTAATAGTAATTTCCTTACATTTGGCATCTACTTAGGATCTCATAAGCTCTAGGTCTATTGAGGTCATCATGCATCCATCTGGACCCAAAAATGAAGAAGAAATTTTATAGGTGAGGCTTGTCCTCAAGCAAGTGGAGTGTAATCCACTTGATGAAATGGAAGCGATGGTAAGGTAGCCATGGTAGAGATAGGATTTTTTGACATGGAATAATTTGAAAGAAAGACTAATGAGGTTGGAAAATCTATGGTGTTTGTAGATTTGCAAATAAAGGGGAATCAAGGAGAGAAGTTTGCACATATTATAATTTACCCTTGCAAAATCAAACAAATAAAAAAAAGCGTGTTTCACTGATAAAGTGGTTGTGGCCCCTCCTTGTTAAGATCATATCCATGGCATAAAAAAAAAGCGATCATGCATGCTTGGGCCATGTCTAGTGACACATGGAAATTTCCTTTGGCAAATATAATCTCATGCTGCTTGAAGTACTTCTTAAGGGACATGTAGGCAATGTGGGTGTTTTAGTGAACAATGGTGTATTGATTATGTGGCATGTAACAAATCATCACACATTTCCAAAGTATTCATGTTGTTGTTGTTGCACCATTATGAAGATTCATATTGTACTCCTTTGTATGCTTATCAAACTCTTCTATCTCATCTGGTACCTTCCTTAAACAACCTTCAAATTTTAGTACCTACCTTGAATATGCAACATGCTTTGGATGCTCCCTTAAATAAGGTAGATGCTTTAGTTCTTGAATCCCTTCTTTTGGCTCTCCTATTAGTGTGCTTTCTTACCTCCATCTATATTCTATGCACCTTTACTGAACTCGATCTACAACAGCCATGGTGTCTCCTATGTCCCATGAAAATGGATCATTTTCATTTTATGATATGGTGCATGGGTAGAGACAGTAGCATAATAATCAAAGGACTTTCCATCGCTAACTACCATCAAAAGCACCAATATAGTATGGGAGAGAGAGAGAGGGATGGAGAGAGAAAGAGAGAGATAAAGAGAGAGAGAGAAGCAGAAAAAAAAAACAAAAAAACCAAGAACCAACAATATCAGTTGTATAACCAAAAAATGAATCAAGTACTTTGTAGACGATAAATATTAAAAGAAAAGCTCCTACTACGTTCAAGAACCTGGCAAATATGGAGAAGGTTTCGTGTTGCCTTTATTGAGATATGGAACGATAAAAAAGCCATTGAGTTTTTTATACAAAGTAGAATACATGGCTCGAGAAGACAATAAGAAAATTTCCTACACAATTGTTGCAATACTACGGAGGTCAAAATGACCACAAGCCAAGACTTCAACGCCACAAAGCGAAGAAGTTTTGAAGTTCTAACCACCTCACGTATGTTCACCAAGTTTAGTTCAATCCTAATATTGTGACCAGAAGGGTGTTGAGAACAACCTAGATGAAGCGAAGGCTTGCTCTGGTACCAATTGTGGGAATCCGAGGTATGCATAAGGACATGAAGAACATAAGCAAGAAGAAGAATTTTGGAGCATAAGACAATATACAATGTATTACCAAATGAAGGTTCTAAGATAATTGAGCTGTTATAGTTATAGATTATAATCAAGTTGGGGAAAAATACTCGTAAGTATGGAAAAAAGATCCATGTCGATCCTAAGTGTGTTCACATACATCACTCCCAAAATATATGAATAGTTATGCACTTCGTAATATCCATCATTAGAGGTCCCTTCACATCCTTGAGACTAGATGGCATAGTCTTCATCTTTTTCATGAAGGAATTGTATATCATGAATAACGTGGGTGTAATTAGAAAATTGGATGTCTCATATAGCTTTGAACTTGCAATATTCATTTACTCATATTAGAAATCTAGTTCCTAGGTTTGGTGAGGTTATCATGCATCTATCTCAAGTTAAAAATGGAGAAGAAAAATTATAGGCAAGCCTTTTCCTTAAGCAAGTGCAATTTGTAAGAAAATAACAGCACAACAAAGTAGACCTCCGGAAAAATTTGAGAATAAAACATAGAGAAAGATAGACGTAGACTAAGAGATAGAGAACTCAAATTCTCGTATTGCCAAGCATAATGTAGTTACAACAATCGTACTATCCACCCTTGCACACCTAATGTGGAGCTTATTCGGCAATCTGGATAGACTCTAGATGAAAGGCTTATTAGTGAGCAATAATCTATAAAGCTCAACCTCGATTATGCTTATTTAGCTTTCACAAGGGGAGTTGGTATAGATAAATGGAGTCGTGAGATACAGAATAGTCGGCAAAATATACAATCCGACAATATCTCACCAAGATCATCTATAACCATCAACAATCACACAAAGAACTCATCTAACTTAGAAGTTAGGGTTCCACAAATGTTTGGGTTCTCACAATGGCTTCTCCTCATAATGGGGGCCATATAAATTAGAGCAGCATGGATCATTTGTGGTCACTTGAGGGTGGAGTATTGAGCGTATCTAACAACCCCCCTCAATGTCCACCCTGTAGTGAACTACCTCCTTGGTCCAATCCCAAGCTTTGGAAAGTGTCGAAGAAGTTGCTCTCTCCCAAGAGCTTTTGTGAAGATGTCTGCTTCATTTTCTTCACTTGGACAATAGCTTATCTCCAGGACCCCATCGTCACTCAATGCATGCACATAGTGATACTGAATTTCTATGTGCTTGCTATGTGCATGGAAAACAAGATTCTTGGCGATGGCCATGCAGCAAGTTTGGTTGTCACACTTCAACTCTGTAGCCTCCTATCCTTGTATTCCTATATGCCATGGGATCCTCCTCAACCATACTACTTCACATTCTGCAACACATGTGGTGTAGCTCAGTGATGAGTAGCACCTCCTTTAATGTCAATCCGGGAAGACGTGAGGATGGTATGAAGACCTCGAGCAAGTGGAGGCACAAGTGCGTGAGTGAGAAGCACACAAGCATGCACACACATACACGCACACGCGCACACACGGCAAGACAAAGAGTGAGAAGCAATGGAGTTCTTAGATTACTTTCAAAAAGCTCTTACAAGTTCGTTTCAATTACAATCTAACCTCAAAAATGAGCTCTCTAGCTCTTTTTATAGTTTTTGACTAGGTTTTGGCCCTGTCCAGACCTAGTGTTCGGCCTAGTTAAAAATTAGGTTCGAGGGCCAATTTGAGGGCTTAAACGGAGTCTAAAAAATACGAAAATTGATATGTAGGTGCTTCTAAGGCTCTTCAAGCTCAAGGACTCCTTGGCTTGCACAAAATGGAGCTACAAAAGTATGAAATGGTATCTACAATGATTGTTAGTGATAAGAATCACTGTTATAAAGATGTTGATTTGGAAAAATTTGAAGGGCCTATCTGCCAGATTTGCGTCGACTGCTTTGTCTACTTACTCCTTCACCTCGCTCTGACTCTCTCCGCTGGCTTCCTTGTCTAGTCAGTCCTTGGGTGCCCATACTGCTCTCAAGTGAAGAGCCAAATGAACCTAGTTGGGAGTCAGATTACACAAATGTCATGTATGCAAACCCCAACCCTAGACCTCAACCTAGGCAGATAAGACCCCCATTCCCTAGAGGACCATGCTACAGATGTCAAGGTGATCACCTCATTCGTGATTGTCCCTTGCCTCCACCTACACAACCCCAGTCAGTGACGATTCAGGGTTTTTGCCAAGAGTGTGGAAAGGATCATCTCTTACGAGACTGCCCCAAGAATCCTAATAATATGCCAAAAATTACTCCTATTAACGTTATTGGGTTAGTGGCAGATTCCACAGGAAGTGTCACTTCCACTACACCCGTGCAAGTGATCACTAGAGCCCAAGCATTGCAGCAAAACCCAGGGGTAAAACAGGAGAAGAGCCCAGATGTTAGTGAAACAGAGAGCATGACAAAAAAGAGGACTAGAGCTTGGAGAGATAGCCATGAAAGAATGAAACGGCAATGGGCAAAAAAGATGAGTGAACTCGAGGAAAGCCTCTGAGAAACAAAGGCCAGGATAACTGAACTCACATCTCAAACTCCCTCTCACATTACCCCACTTCCACCATTCCCAACTCCATCCGACCCACCACCTTCCGACCCGCCTCAACTAATTCCACCACCCCCTAGAGTAGGATCAGTCCTAGCAGATCCCACTCCCGAAGACCTTAATATGATGCTTAAAGCATATCAGGCCAGAATCCAAGAAGGGCCAAACGTAACTGATCATGAAAAGTGTTACCGAAGAGCAGAACTAGAGTTAGAACGAACCAAAATTTGTGCTAAGATGGTGGAATTGGCTCAGACCATGTTTGAGGCCAGTCGCCTATTTAACATCTCTAGTTCAGCGAAGACACAGTTGCACTTTGATGGACTGTTAGAAAGAATAGAGAGGCTGATTGCACAATCAAAAAAGGAACCCGCCTCTCAACACAAGGACAAGGCAAGTGAAAGATTAAGCATTCCTGCTCAGGAAGCCTATGTGCCTGAAGCCTATGTGCCTAACTCTACGGAGCCAAACACATCATCTTCTATGAATCGGTTCACACCAGAATTCCTACGCGAGATTCAAGAAGACAAATGGGCTAAAGAGAGTGAAGTCCCTCCTCCTATTGAACTTGTGGATGATGCACGCGACCAATTCCCACAAGAAATCCCATCCATTTATGAGGAGCAGGAGAGCACCCACTCTCAGGACAGACTAGACTTTGAGTCTAACTCTCTACAAGAATTTGAAGGGCCTATCTGCCAGATTTGCGTCGACTGCTTTGTCTACTTACTCCTTCACCTCGCTCTGACTCTCTCCGCTGGCTTCCTTGTCTAGTCAGTCCTTGGGTGCCCATACTGCTCTCAACACCCCCCCCCCTCTCTCGCGTCTGTCGTCCCTGACAGACCCTTGTTGCTGGGAGTGTTGGATGTAATATTCCACAACCTGAGTGGCAAGCTGATGTTCTTGTAGGCGTAGTCCTCTAGCCAATTCTGTCATCATACGATCCCAATCAATTGGTCCTGGAATGTCCGGATGTGGCAGACGTAACTGATCTGCATGGATCGCTTGTTCTACTACGAATAGGTGTAGCAAATGTGTGGGTCTGGGAATGAAAATTTCCGAATGATATTCCCAGAATCCCGTAGAGAACATTTCCTCAAATGTCTGCTTGAAACATGTGGGTAAGTACTTTATTCGTGCATGCCAAGCAAAGGTTATAGTAACCGAGGGAGTCTGGCTCATGTCGTAGACTAAATCCTTGTTACCTTGAGAGAATCCAGGGGCAGAGATGTATGTAGTTTGTACATTCCGAAAGGTTTTGAAGACAATGGTCATGAGCTCGAATATCTTCATACACATTTTCGTGCTATTTACATTATGAGATGCAAGGGAAAAAGTTTGAATTGCAGGGGAGGTGGGATTGGGTAGGGGGGTAGTGAATGTTGTGTGTGCCAATGATGTGAGTGGTGAGGTGGGGGGTAAGGGAGGGGAAGATGGTGGAATCGTGGGGAGAGGTGCTGTGGTTGGTGAAATGTCCATTGGGTCAGACAAGGTGGTGTGTACAGGGGCTACCATGTAGGTGGGTATGGTAGGTGAAGTGAGTGTGGTGTTCATGTAAATTGATGTCGTTGCGAACATCGGGGAAATGTGCCTCTGAAACATCGGAGAGCGGATGAACTGCTCCCCAAAGGACGGGTATTGGGGTGGTGAGGTCAGGTTGAAAGAGGTGTAGGAGCCAGATGGGAAGTGAGGGTCATGGAATGGAGGTACCCGTAGTGGGGAATAGGCTGGGAAACACAGGGTGCCTTCAGTGGGTGCCGGGTTTCCAACCACACTTGGAATTATGGGATGGCTAGTTATGGGTTCGGAGGATGGAAGGGTTGAAGTGTACAAGGCATTGGTGGCGAAGGAGAAGAGGGTGTCTTGTGAGGTGGGTTCTCGAAATGAGAATGATGTGAATGAGGATGGGTTATAAGTGAAGGTAGAGGTGATGACTGTCGTTTCTTCCATGGTGGGAGGTGGTGGTGGGGATGGAGAAGGTGGTGATGGAGGATGCTGGGGTGAGATGGGTGATGTCTGAACGAAGGTTTCAGCAGAGAGGTCAGTGGTGGTTGTGGGGGTAGCTGTGGTTTCAATGGGTACTTCTTGTTCTGTGACGGGTATCCTGATAGTCTTACCTGCTCGTGGTAATGAGTCAACTCTACGTTTGTCATACCTCGCGGACTGGCGGACTGCAGTGTGGACAGCCTCCGGAACTCCTAAAGATTTTGACACTAATTTGAGGGTGTCAATGAAATGTTGGTCCACCCCTTCATCTGATAGCATTTCTTGCATCAAAGCTTGACCTGATACAAGAGAGAGTTGATGCCTTTCTTGTACTGCTTTGATTGTGTCGTATAACCTTTGTAGTTGAGCTGTATATGCTGGTGCACCTACAAGTTCTGGCACTTCTTGTTGCTCCTCTTGATGCTCTTGATCATAATCCTCCTCATCTTCCTCCTGTTCTTCATCTCCATCAACCTCTTCATCCACTTCAACTGTTGTGACAGGTGCTTGGGAGGTTGTGGCCTGCGTTTGCACGTTCTCCACTTGTTGTGCCTCTTCTGCCTCCAGCTCTACATCTTGTAATAATTGTTCGAAATCTTCATTAGTGAGTTCTTCCAAAGGTGCACCACTAGGAAATTCAAGATCGGTTGGGATAGGAGGGAATATCAAGGTGGAACCATCGGTGCTGCGTCTTGGAAGTCGGAGTGTGAATGGTCGGACTCTTCGGGGTGGAGGGGTAACGTCTGGTGTTAGGGTGGCTCCACATGGTTGAGCACATGGGACTTGGATAGTGCCTCTCATCTTCTTAGAAGGGGGTCCAATGGATGTCCTGCCTCTAAACTACTCTATACGATTCCACATTAGGGCCCGTTGAATAGGAATGTCATAAGCCAAACACCTATAAATGATTCTCATCAGAGCACAACAACCATATAAAACCTGTTTCCGCGGCCATCGTTTGTGAGCTAGGTGTATCTGATCAATTATCCAGTGGGGTAAGTTGATGGTGAGGCTCTGTGTCTCTGCCAGATACAAACTAAACCAAATCTTTTGGGCGGCATGGTGAATCTATCTTGTGCCGGGAAAGCAAAGTGTTGCATGCACATGCGAAGGTGTATTGCAATATTAGGCGTCATGTACACCATGTCCTTGAGTTTGGTGAGACTTCGATTCTTCATGTAATCCGGTACTAGTGTTTCCTTTTCTGTAGGAATATGCATTCCGCGCATATCTAGAGCCTCTCTCACCAAGTTGTTTGATAGCCTGAACCTCTTGAGCTCATTCCCCTTTGTCAGAGATGGAATCACAAATGAGCTTGCACCTTTTGGGTTCTGGTTTGGAGTCAAGGTGTTGATGAGATAGTAGCATCGCATGAAGTCGGGCTTTGGGAGCCGTGCATTGAAATATGCATTCAATCCTGCCTTTTCCCATATCGAACGTAGACCTTCTGCATTTTGTAATTTCTTGAATTCTCTTGTAAAGAAATGGTATCTGCCTTGCTTCCCATTGAAGTCCAACTCTGATTCCCATAGGTACGTTCCTTCACCCAAGGGTCCTGCCACCTCAGTAAACCAGTGGGAAGTCTTTCCTACGGGCATGGTGTGGCCATGCGGAGGGTCCGCAATAGGTATGATTTTGATGGCCTGCAATTCTTCTGGTCTTTCATTTGTCTCAGGCAAAACGGGTAAACTCTCTAAGTCCACCACTTGCGGGCTTGTTTTTGTGTGAGAGCTAGTTCCTGCTGCCTCAGCCATGTTGAAAACTTCGCAGCTGGTTCTGTGAGAATATATGAATAAATGTTAACATTGCAATGGACACAGAAATGACACAGTGTCCCCTGTTACAACATTAACCTAAAGTTCGGGAGAGGTTAGGGGTTAATAAGTGCTCGGTGCTAGTGTGTGTAGTTAGAAATTGGGTAGACCTACGAGCTAAGCGGAATGATGTGATGTGATAATGAAGTAGTTAGTAGGTGGACATGGATTTACAATTGGGGTCCGGGGGTTTATTACAAGTTTTAGGTTGCCAAATGCAACGGATAGGTTTTGAGTTTGACTTTGTGGAGGCTCTGGAAAGTGTGATAGGGTATTTACTTGAAAAAGGGGGCTGTTTAAGGACCCATCTATGAGTGAGTCTGTGCGTGTTTCTAGGTGGCAGTGTGTTCGAGTATATCAGACAAGGGTGGGTGGCGGCTGCTTGAGCGAGTGAACCCTGTTGTGTATGATGTGAATTGTGTGGGGTTATTTGAGCCCGCAAGCAAGCCTTAGGCACCCAAATTTGTCTTGATTGTGGGTCAGCCTTCATCGACTTCTTGGGTACCCAAATGGATTTCACTTTCTCCACAGAGGTTTTAGGAGTCCTCTTATTAGCATCAAGTCGTTGATTACTAATAGGAAGTTGAGACAGTTGTTGCGACTTAGTTACGGTCGGCAGCTCGTCTTTCCATACCCACATTTGTTTCATCGGCTGAGTTGTTCTGCTTCGCGCGTTCTTTTGGTCTCTCGCCTGGAGAGTCTTCAGTGATTGATCTGCCCTTAGTTGCTGCCTCCTTCTGGCCTTTGGAAAAGAAGGGAGTTCCGTTGTGGTTCTGCCTCCTTCTTTGAGATCTTTGTTCTTCTGTATCACATAGCCTTGGACAAGAACAGCATGGTCAACTTCGTGTGTACCCCTGGAGGGACCAGGAGTCCGTGTCTTTTCTAGTTCCTTGAGTGCTCCATTATTTAATTCAATTGTGATTCTAGTCTGATTCACCCATACCTGAAGAAGTCCACTTCTTAGGTTTAAGTTGACTGCTCGGTCATAGATCCAGTCTTGACCCAAGACAAGGGGTTCAGTGAGGTCCTCATCTTGACACACTAGTACTTTAACTGTCATGCCTCTTCATGAATATAGAGGGGAAGTTCCACCTCGCCCATGCAAGGGGTTTCCACGCCTCCCAATCCTATGAGATATGCTTCCACAGGATTGACAGTTAATTGCAACTTTTGACAGTGAGACAATTTAACAGCACTAGTGGCTGCACCTGAGTCAATCAAGGCTCTTACAATCCTTGCACTCTTTTCTTGCCCTATATCCAAGGTTATGAAAGGACGTCGATCAGTTATCCTATGTGAGCTAACACCTGAAACTTCACACATAGCCACGTGATATCCTAGATCTGCATATGCATCTTGCCTAGGGTGCTCTCTACCTTGTCTTCTTAATTTCATTCTCCGTATGCGCTCTAGGGCTTCTGCTTGAGATTCTTCTCGAATTCGTTTTTCCTCCTCTTTACGTTGCTTAGCAGTATTGAGTCGACTTAGCATTTCCTCCATGAGGGGTTCCTGATACAACTTGACTCTGCATCCGCTAATATAGTTTGGGAGAACATCACCCTCTAAAGTGGCTAGTTGTACTGCTCCACTCGTGGAGATCCTATTGATGATCATAGGTCCGTAGCCTCTCTTTTCTAGCTTCCTTGCATGTTGTTTCAATGTGTAGACTAAAACTAGATCTCCTGCTTTCAAGCCTTTATCCTTCACATGGGCATCAAAGTATGCCTTCTGTCTCTTCTTAGCTGCATATATCCCTGCAGCTGCTCTCAGTCTTGTTTCTCCTAATCGTTCCAGGTCAAAAAGTCTAGAGGAGAGTTCATGACCCGTCCATTCATGCTCTTGTGCTACTTTCAATGTAGGTATCAAGAAGTCCAAGGGTAGCACCGCGTTTTGGCCAAATACCATCTGAAAGGGGGTGGCTTGGAGTACCGTTTTGTAGGCGACTCGGTATGCCCAAACAGCATGGTGTAGTTGTTTGTCCCAATCAGAGCGTTTAGTGTTCACTAATTTTGTCAGTACATTGCATAAGATCTTGTTGGTGCTTTCGGCTTGTCCATTAGCTTGAGCGTGATAGGGGGCAGACTTCTTATGAACTACCAAGAATTCTTGGAGTAGATTTTCAATCACTTCATTCAAGAAATGAGTGCCTCTATCACTTACTAGCTCTATAGGTAGCCCATATCTTTTGAATACATTTTCAAACAAGAATTTAGCAGTTGTCTGAGCGTCGTTCTTTGTCGTAGCTTTTACCTCCATCCACTTGGTGAGACAATCCATGGCCACAATGATATATTCAGCATGTGAACCCTTAGCTGGGGGATTAATAGGGCCTACAAAGTCTATTCCCCACTTAGAGAATGCTCGTCCACCCATCATAGGTTTCAGTGGCATCTCATCTTTGCGTATAGGATACTGAGTTCGCTGACAGACGTCACACCGTTTCACATAGGTATGTGCATCCATGTGAAGGGTCGGCCACCACAAGCCCGCAAATAGTATTGCCTTGATCACCCGGTCCGGTCCAAAGTGTCCTCCTGCTACACCTTGGTGAGCAATTTCCAAGATCTTGAGGTATTCGCTTTCATGGACACATAGTCTCAAGTAACCATCTTTACCACGTTTGTATAGATTATCGCCAATGAGTGAGTAATCCTGGGCTTCTTGTTCTAAACTCCTTTTCCTTGCTAGAGTCATGTCTGGAGGGCATGTTTTCGTCCTCAGGAAGGAT
The DNA here is from genome assembly GCA_020310875.1 of Ceratopteris richardii. Taxonomy (NCBI): domain Eukaryota; kingdom Viridiplantae; phylum Streptophyta; class Polypodiopsida; order Polypodiales; family Pteridaceae; genus Ceratopteris; species Ceratopteris richardii. The sequence goes on along the minus strand of CM035436.1, from coordinate 77,948,725 downwards.
ACTAGTGGTTCACTCCAATCTGGCACTATGGACACTTGATAAAGAGTGGCATGTTCCACCGGTGGTTTAGTGCAGCAGATTGGGCATTCCTTGCACAACTTTTGGACATCAGCTTCCATAGTTGGCCAATGTACTCCTAGTCTCCTTAGTGTTTGTAGGGTTCGTTGCTTTGAATAGTGTTGCTCTAATGCACCTACATGTGCTAATTGCAACCATTTTGCGTACTCATCCTCTTCCACACAACAGGCCAAGATCCCTTGATCTGTGTGCTTGTACATACTTCTAGCCATGATGTGATACTTTTGGGCTTTTACTACCTCCCTATCCTGCGTGTTTATTACTGGATGGTTAGGTCCGTATGTCAATACTGGCACTAATGGCTTAGCCCACTGCGGTACCACTTCCAAGTTAAACAAGTAAGCATCAGGAAGGTCATCTGACACTCCTTGTGGGGCTTCTCTAGATGTGAGCCTAGAGAGATGATCTGCTCTCAAATGAGTCCTCCCTTTCCTTACCACAACCTCAAAATCATATTCCATTAGCAAGAGAAACCATCTTACTAATCTTCCTGTATTGCATGGCTTGTTTACGAGATATAACAATGCTTGGTGGTCAGTAAAAAATTTAAACTTATTTGCAAGCAAATAATGTCTACACTTTTTAACCGCATACACCATGCCTAAGCCTTCTCTCTAAGTAGTGGTGTAATTTCGTTCAGCTGCATTCAATTGTCTACTAGCGTAGGCAATTGGAAGATCCATATTACCTTCACCCGTAGGTTGCGCGAGTACACATCCAATAGCATAATTGGATGCATCCACGTGAACATGGAAAGGCTTGTTCCAATCTGGTGTGGTCAAGATTGGTGCTGAACATAATCGCCGTTTAAGCTCATTGAAGGAATTCTCACATTCCTCAGTCCACTCAAAGTTTGTCAGAAGTCCGTACATGGACTTTGCAATGACAGCATACATATGAATGAACCGGCGGTAGTAACCACAATGTCCCATGAAAGCTTGTACTTCCTTGACATTCCTTGGCCTAGGTAGCTCTGCTATGGCTCTCAGTTTCTCTTCGTCAGTAGATATGCCATTCTTTGACACTATGTGCTCTAGAATCTTGCCTTGCCTGACCATGAAAACACATTTTTCTGGGTTTAGACAGACTTGATATTCTCTACATTTGTCAAAGATTTGTCTGAGTTCAGGAATATGGGTTTGTCTTATGTTGGAATGAGCACAAAGATCATCAACATAGACTTCTAAGTTCTTCCTCAGGAACTCCTTAAATACATGGCACATTAGTCTCTGGAAGGTGGCTGGTGCATTGGTAAGCCCAAATGGCATTACACGAAAGGCAAATATACCCCACTCTGTGGCAAAAGCTGTCTTATGCTGATCTTCTAGAGCTATGGCTACTTGATTGTAGCCCGAAAATCCATCGAGGAAGTTGTACACTTCCTTGCCTGCTACTCTTTCTAAGAGATGCTCTGTGATAGGAAGCGGATAGTTATCTCGAATTGTGGCTGCATTAACCTTCTCCAAGTTAATGCATACACGCAGCTTGCCATTCTTCTTGGGCACCACAACGATGGGAGATACCCACTCAGTGTGCTCAATTTCATAGATAAATCTAGCTTCAACCAGTCTATCTATCTCCTCTTTGATCTTGGCAGCGTAATTATCATTATATGTATAGGGCTTTTGCTTAGAGGGTTTAGCATCTGAGGTCATGGGGATAGTGTGTGAGCATATGTCTGGATCAACACCTTTCAAATCCTTGTAACTCCAAGCGAATACATCTCTGTATTCTCTTAGCAAGGCTATTAACGCATGCTCTTCTTCCTCTGTTAGGTCATGGCCTATGTACGTGCATCTCTCCTCTCCTTCTTCTAGGGCCACCACTATTTTTTTGGTGGTTTCTTTGTTATCATAGGCCTCTCCTACTTGTGCCTCTCGTTTAGGCATTCTTATCATGACTCTCTTGTTGTCTATCTCATACTTCTTAAAATTTTCCGGGACCTCAAACAAAGATTCTTCCTCTTCTGGTGAGACTTCTCTCTTCTTTCATTTCTTTCCTTCTTCCTTCGGGGTCACATGTGTGGCTAATCTTACATCATTTGTAGGCTCTCCATGCCTCTGGGGTTGAAATTCTACTTCATGGAAGTATTCTTCATCTGATGCAAAAGGTGGGTCCATAATGATTGACTCTAGATCGGAGTCACTTGCATCCTCAAATGCATCAGGGCTAGGTTTGCATTCTTCTAGAACTGCCTCTCCCATGATTAGCTCTATGGAGAAGACTGAAATGTCATAGCCATCCTCATCACAGTGAGGTGTCCATTGTTCTTCATTGATGGCTACATCCATTGTTGCTAGGATTTCTGCCCAGCCGTGGGGTTCAAATTCTTCGTCCGGAAAAACTACAGGTCCATAGGCTGGGTCTTGGATTGATCTATGGGTTTCTTTTGCACCTATCTCCCTGGCTTTTTCTCTCTTCTCTTCTTCTACTGCTACCTTACACATCCATAAGTGAGTGTCTTCATGCATCCATGAGGATCCTGACCCTAGGGAATGCACAGATTTCGTATCATCTTTGGCTCTATGGATGGGGTTCCATTGGATGGGAGGGACATCTCTATGAGAGTAATCTTTGAGATTTACTTTGGTTGTAACACCTAAGTGTTGCAAATACAAGGAGTTGGTTCCCCAGTCCTGTACCACTTGCAACTGTCGCATAAATGGTCTTCCCAAAATCATCTCATAGGCATGGTTCTTGCTAAAATCACATATGGCAAAGGTGTGCTCGAACTCGACACCACAGCTCATGAGAGTTATTCCTTCTAGCAATCCTAAGGGTCTCTCAATATGACCATCGGCCATCTGCAATTTCATTCTCGTTGGCCTGAGTGCTGGCTTGCCCCAATGCTTCCATAGGGAAGTGGTGGCAATTGCAACTCCTGCACCTGAGTCCAAAATTTGAAGGGCCTATCTGCCAGATTTGCGTCGGCTGCTTTGTCTACTTACTCCTTCACCTCGCTCTGACTCTCTCCGTTGGCTTCCTTGTCTAGTCAGTCCTTGGGTGCCCATACTGCTCTCAACAACATGCAGCTTTGTACTCAGCTTAAGTAGAAGATAATGCTAGAGTGCGTTGCTTCTTACTGATTGAAGAGAAAATCCCTGATCCTAAAAAAAAAGCAATATCCAGAAACTGATTATTAGGTATCAATATCTTTTGCTTAATCTGAGTCATAGTATCTGACCAAAGATGATCCTTCTTCATCAAGAATACCATAATCAGTGGTTCCTTTCACATACTTGAGTATCCACATGCTTGCCTTCCAATCGGTTTGGTAGGGCTTATTAGAGAACCTGCTTACTACTCTAACAACATGAGAGATATCTGGTTTACTATTGCACAAGTAGATGATACTTCCAACTAATTTCATGTATCTCCCAATATCTAGTGGAGGTGAAGTATCTTCAATAGATAATTTTTTGTTGACCTCCATAGGTGTAGAAATTTCCTTGCAATGCTCGATGTCGAATGCCTTTAGTATCTGTCTTGCATACTTTTGTTGAGAGATGGAAATCTTTCTTGGTTCCTGGTAAACTTTAGAACCTAAGCAATAATGCATTAAGATTAAGTATGTCATTTCAAATTCTCAACTTAGGGAATCTTTTGTTTGTTGAAAAGGAGCATCATCATTTCTTGTAATCAGAAGGTCATCTTCAAATAGTATAGGCACAATTGTCTTCCCTCCTCTTTAGATTATACAAGTTACCATCACAAGCACATCTTTTGAAACCTAGATCCAAGAGATAATTATTCATCCATTGGTCCCATGCACAAGGGGCTTTTTATAGCCCAAATAATTCTATTCAGCTTACATACCTTGTTCTTTGAATGGGAAGCCTCAAACCCTAGTGTCTCAGATAGTGGCTGAGACACATATAACTCCGCCTTGAGGTCCCCATTTAGGAATGCTGATTTGATAGCCATGTGATAAACTGGCCAATGCTTATGTGCAGCCACAACTAGTACTACTCGCATAGTAGTCATCCCTGCAGTCAGGGCAAATGATTCATAGAAGTCAATGCCTTCAATTTGTGAGTAGCCCTGTGCAACAAGTCTTGCTTTGTACTTTTCTAAAGTACCCATTAACCTTGTATTCTAGCTTGCAGACCCACTTGATTCCAATAACTGACTTGCCATGATCTTCTTAGCCTCAGGGTCATAAAGCTTATAAGCCTTCTTATCTTCACTCTACCCTAAGAAGATACATTTGATGCTTTTTGGTTGAAGCTTGTTTCTCTCCCTATCTAGATCATGTACATAACATTCACTTCCAAATACTTTGAAATGGGAAACAAAAGGCTTTTTACTAGTGTGTTAGAGAGAGAGAGAGGGAGAGAGAAAAGCTATGATATAGTAGGAGGAGCATTAGAAATAGGAGCTTTCAGGAAATTATGGTGTAAACTTCCCTGCAAAGTGTATGTTACAAGTTACGCTACACTTCCTTCTCCACACGACCACAACTATGCAACACTCATCGTGATGCGTTCCGTATTTGCTCACCACATGAATTGACTTTATGTCAATACCTTCATTCTTTGAGTTTTTCAGAAAAGTTTTCATGTAGCTAGACACTTCCTTAGGGATCACGTGATTTTTTTGCTAAAGTACTTGATTATAAACAAGAGGAGGATCATGATAAAAGGTATACCTAAAAAAACTTACAAGCTTCCACTAATCTATTTCTTAAGCTCCATCCCTCTAGTATGGTACAAGTCATGCCAACATTGGACAATCAACCCTCACATACTACAGATCAATGTCTTTGTTCTAGTTCTCTATGTCGTATGTTTTGTTAAATTCAATATGCTCTATGAGTTCCAATTTGAAAGCTTAGAAGAGAAGAGCATTGCACATAGAAAACACACATTGATAATGGGAAAAAAGAAATGCTTACTCTATTGAGAATGCATGGCTCGAGAAGACAATAAGAAAATTACCTACACAATTGTTGCAATACTATGGATGTCAAAATGACCTCAAGCCAAGACTTCAACCCCACAAAGCGAAGAAGTTTTTAAATTCTAACCACCTCACGTATGCTCACCAAGTTTAGTTCAATCATAATATTGTTATCAGAAGGGTGTTGAGAACAACCTAGATGAAGCGAAGGCTTGCTCTAATACCAATTGTGGGAATCGGAGGTATGCATAAGGACATGAACAACATAAGGAAGAAGAAGAATTTTGGAGCATAAGACAATATACAATGTATTACCAAATGAAGGTTCTAAGATAACTGAGCTGTTATAGTTATAGGTTATAATCAAGTTGGGGAAAAGTACTCGTAAATATGGAAAAACATTCCATGCCTATCCTAAGTGTGTTCACATACATCACTCCCAAAGTATATCAATAGTTATGCACTTCGTAATATCCCTCATTAGAGGTCCCTTCACATCCTTGAAACTAGATGGCATCGTCTTCATCTTTTTCTTTTTCTTCATCTTTTTTCATGAAGGAATTGTATATCATGAATAACGTGGGTGTAATTAGAAAATTGGATGTCTCATATAGCTTTGAACTTGCAATATTCATTTCCTCATATTAGAAATCTAGTTCCTAGGTTTGCTGAGGTTATCATGCATCTATCTCAAGTTAAAAATGGAGAAGAAAAATTATAGGCAATCCTTTTGCTTAAGCAAGTGCAGTTTGTAAGAAAATAACAGCACAACACACTAGACCTGTAGACAAATTTGAGAGAAAAACTTAGAGAAAGATAGACGTAGACTAAGAGATAGAGAACTCAAATTCTCGTATTGCCAAGTGTAATGCAGTTACAACGATGGTACTATCCACCCATGCACACCTAATGTGGAGCTTAGATGGCAATCTAGATAGACTCTAGATGAAAGGCTTACTAGTGGGCAATAATCTATAAAGCTCAACCTAGATTATGCTTATATAGCTTTCAAAAGGGGATTCGGTATAAATAAATGGTGTCTTGACATACACAATAGTCGGCAAAATATACAATCCGACAATATCTCACCAAGATCATCTATAACTATCAACTGTCACACAAAGACCTCATCTAACTTAGAAGTTAGGGTTCCACAAATGTTTGGGTTCTCACAATGGCTTCTCCTCATAATGTGGGCCCTACAAACTAGAGCAACATGGATCATTTGTGGTCACTTGAGGGTGGAGTATTGAGCGTATCTAACAACCCCCCTCAATGTCCACCCTATAGTGAACTACCTCCTTGGTCCAATCCCAAGCTTTAGAAAGTGTCGAAGAAGTTGCTCTCTCCCAAGAGCTTTGGTGAAGATGTCTGCTCCATTTTCTTCACTTGGACAATAGCTTATCTCCAGGACCCCATCGTCAATCAATGTATGCACATAGTGATACCGAATTTCTATGTGCTTGCTATGTGTGTGGAAAACAAGATTCTTGGCGATGGCCATGCAAGTTTGGTTGTCACACTTCAACTCTGTAGCCTCCTGTTCTTCTATTCCTACATGCCATGGGATCTTCCTCAACCATACTATTTCACATGCTGCAACACATGCAGCTTTGTACTCAGCTTCAATAGAAGATAATGCTACAGTGTGTTGCTTCTTTTGCTCAATCTGATTCATAGTATCTGACCAAAGATGATCCTTCTTCATCAAGAATACCATAATCACTGGTTCCTTTCACATACTTGAGTATCCACATGCTTGCCTTCCAATGGGTTTGGTAGGGCTTATTACACTACAACATATCAGGCGTATACCGAGGCTTCTACCGAGGAAAATGAACGGGCACGATTTTGCCCCGACGTCGGTGTAAGGGTCGGTGGAGGCGTCGGAACCAAAGCGTCGGTATAAGCGTCAATATAAGCATCGGTATATGCGTCGGTATAAGCATCGGTATATGCATCGGTATATGCGTCGGTATAAGCGATGGTATAAGCGACGGTATAGCCTGGGGATGCCGCTGGGCAAAATAGCCGATATAAGCATCGGTATGTGCCTGGGGATACCGACGCTTATACCGTCGCCTATACCGATGACCATATCTGCAAAATTTTTTTGGGCAGAGTGTGTTGTCTCTTGCTACAGCAACATTCCCATGCTGTTGTGTAGCAAAAGACAATCCACTCTGCCCAAGAAAAACCCAACTACATGTGACATGTATGACAAGCAACAAAACAATGATTTGATAAAGTAAAACATATTGTCAAATACAAAAGATGTGAGCAAAATGAATCATGAATCGTGTACAAAGAAATGGGACACATAGACATGATATTTATAAACAATAGCTAGAACACATGTATATGTGTGTTTGCCTATGTATATACATGTGTATGTGTACATGTATTATGTGTGTATATTTCTATATGTGTAAATATTTATTTGCATGTGTAAAAACCATAAAACCCTAATCTTAAGGACCTAAACCTAAAACAGGTGTATGTGCATATGCTTGTATATATATATATATATATATATATATATATATATATATATATATATATGTGTAGGTGAATATATATATGTGTATGTGTGTGTATGCATATGTGTATCTATGTAAAAATCCTAAAACCCTAATTCTGAAGACCTAGACCTAAAACATGTATATGTGTGTATGTGTGTATGTGTGTATGCATGTGTATATATATGTGTATGTGTATATGTATTATGTGTTTATATGTGAATATGTGTGCATGCATGTGTGTATATATGTAAAATCCAAAAACCCTAATCCTAAAACATGCATATGTGTGTATGTATATGTCACATATGTGTATGTGTGTATGCATGTGTGTGTGTATGTGTGTATGCACGTGTATATATATGTGTGTGTGTCTATGAATGTATGTGTGTGTATGTGTGTATGTGTGTATGCACGTGTATATATATGTGTATGTGCATATGTATTATGTGTTCATATGTGTATATGTGTGTATGCATGTGTGTATATATGTAAAAGCCAAAAACCCTAACCCTAACCGTAAAACATGCATATGTGTGTATGTATATGTCACGTGTGTGTATGTATGCATGTGTGTGCATGTGACTCTCTCTCTCTATGTGTATGTGTGTATGTATGTATGTATGTATGTATGTATGTATGTATGTGTGTGTGTGTGTCTATATGTATGTATGCATGTGTGTGTATGTATGTGTATGTGTATGTGTATGTGTATGCGTATGTGTATGTGTATGTGTATGTGTATGTGTATGTGTATGTGTATGTGTATGTGTATGTGTATGTGTATGTGTATGTGTATGTGTATGTGTATGTGTATGTGTATGTGTATGTGTATGTGTATGTGTATGTGTATGTGTGTATGCATGTGTATATGTGTGCATGTGTGTATGTATTATGTGTGTATATGTGTAAAAGCAAAAATTCCTAATCCTAAAACCCTAACCCTAAAACATGTATATGTGTGTTTGTGTGGATGTATATGTGATGTGTGTGTATGTGTATGTGCATGTATGCATGTGTGTGTACACGTGTGTGCATGTATATGTGTGTGTGTATGTATGCATATGCATATGCATATGTGTATGTAATATGTATGCATCTCTGTGTATGTATCTCTATGTCTCTCTCTTTGCATATGCATATGTGTATGTAATATGTATGCATCTGTGTGTATGTATCTCTATGTCTCTCTCTTTCTCTCTATCTATATCTCTCTCTTTATCTCTCTCTCTCTCTCTCTCTCTCTCTCTCTCTCTCTTTCACCTCTCTCTCCCCCTCTTTCTCTCTCTCTCTTATTCTCTCTCTCTCTCTCTATCTCTATTTATAATAAATAACAAAACAATCACTTACATCGATGTAATTCTTTTGAACGCTCTCATCAAAGCCCAATTGACATCGTCTCTTGTCAAATTCCAAAGAATCAATGCAAAAAATCTCCTGCAAAACAAAAGAAAAGAGAAATTCAAAAACCCTAATCCTAAAACCCTAACCCTAAAACATGTATATGTGTGTATATGTGTATGTATATGTGATGTGTGTGTATGTGTATGTGCATGTATGCATGTGTGTGTATAGATATGTGAGTGAGTATACATATGTGAGTGTGTATTAATATGTGCTTGTGTATGTAGTATGCATGTGTGTATGTATGTATGTGTGTGTACATGAATATGTGTGTATGTATGTATGCACATATGTGTGTGTATACATATGTGAGTGTATATGTAATATGCATGTGTGTATGTATGTATGTGTGTGTGTACATGCATATTGTGTGTATGTATGTATGCGTATGCATGTGTATGCACATATGTGTGTGTATACATATGTGAGTGTGTATGTAATATGCATGTGTGTATGTATGTATGTGTGTGTGTACATGCATATGTGTGTATGTATGTATGCATATGCATGTGTGTATATGCACATATGTGTGTGTATACATATGTGAGTGTGTATGTAATATGCATGTTGTATGTGTGTGTGTACATGCATATGTGTGTGTATGTATGTATGCATATGCATGTGTATGCACATATGTGTGTGTATACATATGTGAGTGTGTATGTAATATGCATGTGTGTTTGTATGTATGTGTGTGTACATGCATATGTGTGTATGTATGTATGCATATGCATGTGTGTATGCACATATGTGTGTGTATACATATGTGAGTGTGTATGTAATATGCATGTGTGTATGTATGTATGTGTGTGTGTACATGCATATGTATGTATGTAGGTATGCATATGCATGTGTATGCACATATGTGTGTGTATACATATGTGAGTATGTATTTATATGTGTGTGTATGTAATATGCATGTGTGTATGCATGTATGTATGTGTGTGTACATGCAAATATGTTCGTATGTATCTCTCTCTTTCTTTCATCTCTCTCTCTATCTCTTTCTATATCAATCTAAAACAAAACAAATCACTTACATCGATGTAATTGTTTGGAGCGTTGTCGTCAAAGTCCACTTAATGTTTTCCTTCCTGGAATTCCAAAGAACTGATGCCAAAAATCTCCTGCAAAACAAAAGAAAAGAGAAATTCATAAACCCTAAGCTGAAAACCCTAACCCTAAAACATGTATATGTGTGTATGTGTGTATGTATATGTGATGTGTGTGTATGTGTATGTGCATGTATGCATGTGAGTGTGTATACATATGTGAGTGTGTATATATATGTGTGTGTATGTAATATGCATGTGTGTATGTATGTATGTATGTGTGTACATGCATATGTGTGTATATGTATGTATCCATATGCATGTGTGTATGCACATATGTGTGTGTATGCACATATGTGTGTGTATACATATGTGAGTGTGTATGTAATATGCATGTGTGTATGTATGTATGTGTGTGTGTACATGCAAATATGTGTGTATTTATGTATGCATATGCATGTGTGTATGTATACATGTGTGTGTACACATGTGTATTTATATGTGTGTATACATGTATGTATGTATGTGAGTATGAGAATGAATATGTGTGTGTACGTATATGCATGTGTGTATCTAATATGCATGTGTGTATGTAGTATGCATGTTTGTATGTAATATGCATGTATGTATGTATATGTGTGTATGCATGTGAGTATGTAATATGTATATGTATGTATATGCATGTGTGTATGTAATATGTATGTGAGTGTATATGTAATATGCATGTGTGTATGTAATATGTATGTGAGTATGTGTATGCATATGTGTGTGTATGTATGTATGCATCTCTCTCTCTATCTCATTCTCTTTCTATTTCATGTCTCTCTCTTTCACTCTCTCTCTATCTTTCTCTTTCATCTCTCTCTTTCTCTCTCTCTCTATGTTTCTCTATATTTCTCTCTTTCTTTCATCTCTCTCTCTCTATCTCACTCTATATCAATCAAAAACAGAACAATCACTTACATTGATGTAATTGTTTGGAGCGTTGTCATCAAGGTCCACTTAATGTTGCCCTTTGTCGAATTCCAAAGATTTGATGCCAAAAAGCTCCTGCAAAACGAAAGAGAAGAGAAATTAGAAAAGGGAAAACACAAAGAAAGAGAAAGGGTGCTACAGTATGTGCAATTCTTACCAACATTTCAGATCTAGAGAAACAGAGATGTAGAGAAAGAGAGAGAGAGAGAGAGAGAGAGAGAGAGAGAGAAAGAGAGAGAAAGAGAGAGATGTGTGTACATAGTAGGTTCAGAATGTAGTTCGTGCACGCAAACTCGACAGTAGCAAAATTTGGTTCAAAATGAAAGCAGATGTCGAATTTTTGTTCTCGGGCCCAGTTAAAAGTTGCCTCGGTATAAGCGTTGGTATGAGCGTCGGTATAAGCGTCGGTATAAGCGTCGGTAACTTACAATAAAGTACCAATGCCTATACCGACGCTCATACCAATGCCATGTATACCGACGATTAAATGACCGTCGGTATTGCATCCGTGGTTTTTCAAGCATTTTCAACGGTCATACCGACGCCGAGGGGTGACCGTCAGTATGGGCAACATCGGTATGCTCCTCATATGTTGTAGTGTTAGAGAACTTGCTTACTACTCCAACAACATGAGAGATATCTGGTTTACTATTGCACAAGTAGATGATACTTCAAACTAATTTCATGTATCTCCCAATATCTAGTGGAGGTGAAGTATCTTCAATAGATAATTTTCTATTAACCTCCATAGGTGTAGAAATTTCCTTGCAATGTTCGATGTCGAATGCCTTCAGTATCTGTCTTGCATACTTTTGTTGAGAGATGAAAACCTTCTGTGGTTCCTAGCAAACTTTAGAACCTAAGCAATAATGCATTAAGATTAAGACTGTCATTTCAAATTCTAAACTTAGGGAATCTTTTGTTTATTGAAGACAAGCATCATCATTTCTTGTAATCACAAGGTCATCTTCAAATATTACATGCATAATCGCCTTCCCTCGTCTCTTTAGATTATACAAGTTAGCATCAGAAGCACATCTTTTGAAACCTAGATCCAAGAGATACTTATCTATCCATTGGTCCCATGCGCTAGGGGCTTGTTTTAGCCCATATAATTACTTATTCAGCTTACATACCTTCTTCTTTGAATGGGAAGCCTCGAACCCTAGTGGTTGAGACACATATAACTCCGCCTTGAGGTCTCCATTTAGAAATGCTGATTTGATAGCCATGTGATAAACTGGCCAATGCTTATGTGCAGCCACTACTACTACTACTCGCATAGTCGTCATCCTTGCAGTCAGGGAAAATGATTCATAGAAGTCAATGCCTTCAATTTGTGAGTAGCCCTATGCAACAAGTCTTGCTTTGTACTTTTCCAAAGTACCATTAACCTTGTATTCTAGCTTCCAGACCCACTTGATTCCAATAACTGACTTGCCATGATCTTCTTAGCCTCAGGGTCATAAAGCTTATAAGCTTTCTTATCTTCACTATACCCTAAGAAGATACATTTGATGCTTTTTGGTTGAATCTTGTTTCTCTTCCTATGTAGATCATGCACATAACATTCACTTCCAAATACTTTAAAATGGGAAACAGAAGGATTTTTACTAGTGTAGGCTTCTTGTGGAGTCTTTCCATCAAGTGCCTTGGTGTAGCTTCCGTTCAAGATGTAGACAGTAATATTGAGAGCCTTTGCCCAAAATTGATTAGGCAAACCCTTTCCCTTCAATATGCACACTAGCATCTCCATGATGGTTCGATTTTGACGTTATGCAAATCCATTATATTGAGGGATATGTGCCACTTTGAGTTGATGCTTGATTCCTTTACTCTTGCAAAAATCTTCAAACTCTGTTGATGTGAACTCACCACTTACCAAAAATTAGGAGCTTGTTTCAATCCATACAATGCTTTCTTAAGTCTACAAACCGAAGATGTATGATTATGAATTTTTCACATCAAGTTGGAGGAGTCTCAAATTTCTCTTACCAACTACACTTATAAATGTTTTGATTGCAGTCATCTTTGCGACTAGTGATAACGTTTCCTCAAAGTCTATACCATGATTTTCGGAGCATCCTTTGGTAACTAATCTTGCCTTGTACCTACAAATTGGTCCATCATAGTAGCTTTTAAGTTTATATACCCATCTGCAACCAATGACCTTTTGATTGGGTGACATTGGAACCAAATCCCAAGTGTCCATCTCCTTCAATGCATCTATTTGTTCTTTCATGGCCTTTTCCCAATTAGGGTTTGCCTTTGCCTCTTCATAGTTTGAGGGTTCCTTTGACTTTGAGTCCATTGCCAAGTAGATTGAATAATTTGTAACAGATGCCACACCCATACCTTTTTGGATGTCGTTTCTCCCTTATTGACCTTCTAGGTGCTTGCTTGGAGCATTCTCTACACTCTTGCATCTTTGCTTTTCCTCTTGACTTCCATAGCTTATAATCCTTTTCCATTTTCATCTTTGTCATAATTTGTACTACTTCTTGGATCCTCGACCTGTGCATCATGCTTGCTTCCTAATTGATGAGAATTAGAATGAAGATCATATGGTAGAGTTACCTTTTGTTTTTGTTCATCATACCAAGATCTATGTTCTTTAGACACAAAATCTCTACTTATCGTGAATGGTTTCATTGAAGGATTATAGAACTCATAGCCAATATGCGTTGAATCATACCCAATAAACACTACCTTTGTTTCCCTTTCATCTAGCTTAACTGTTATTTGTGATGATACATGAACATAAGCTAAACAACCAAACACCTTGGAATGTCAAAGACTAGGTTTTCTTCCATACCATGCTTCATAAGGAGCCATACTTTGAAGTGATTTGGATAGTAGTGTATTGAGAAGGTACACAACAATCAGAAAAGGATCTACCCATAGATAATGTGGCAACCTCTTCTCTTCAAGCATTGTTCTAGCTCTTCCAACGAATTTCTTGTTTTGTCTCTTTGCAATTCCATTCTATTGAGGAGAGTACCTAGTATTCATTTCCCTCTTGATACCTTTATCTTGCAAGAACTCATCAAACTCTTTGGAGAAGTATTCTTCCCCTCCATCAGATATGAGATTATTGAGTGATCTACCTGTATGATTCTCCACATGTGCAAGATACTTTTTGAAGCAATCAAACAATTCATCCTTACTCTTGATAAAGTATAGAATAGTTCATCTAATATGGTCATAAATAAATGAGACATAGTAGCTTGATCCTATCGATGAAGGTTCTTGGCTTGGCCCCCATAAATCTGAATGTACTAACTCCAATAAGTTGTTGTGGATGTCGCCTTTGTGGTTGAACAATTATCTTTGTGCCTTCCCAATCTAACATGCATCACATCTCTTGATCATGTGTTGCTTTGATATGTTTGGAAACCCAAGCACATTTTGATCCCTGTATATATTTCCAAGTAGTTATGTGATCTCCAAATCTTGGCATTCAAACCTTATTGCTTCTAATCTAAGTAAAAAAAATGCTTTCATAGACGTTTTGGAGAAATTGAAATCCCTAGAAACGTGAATTATGGTTTATTACCATTACTCTCAACTCAAAGCTAGTGAGCTACAAAATAGTTAGAATTGTGTGTGAGATATGGCTACCCAAGGTTTTCTTGGAATCAAGAAAAGGGCTAGCTTAGCAAGGGGCTTGCTTGTTTAGGATTGAAAAACATGAGTGTTCTCTTGTAATTTTAATTTCATGAGTTATTTTTATACGTAAATAAATGTCAAATTAGTTTCTAGATGTAAGATACCTTTGCATGTAATATAGGAAACAAAATTAAGTTGTCAATGGAAGAGATAATTGTGAGAATGTGTTGTTTATTTGATTGATGGTTGAAGCTCATGGCCTTGGATTTATTTTTAATCCCATTGTCTTCATGAAACTAATTTTGGGTCTTGATTTACAAAAATATCCTCTAGAACTTTCATGCCAATAATTTTGGATCTTGATGAAAATTCACTTGAAAGATCACAGAAAAAAAATCTCTTTTATCGCGGCATGTGGTACATATATATGTAAGTACATGGCTTTTGGACTAAATGAAGTTTTCCCTACTCTAAATAGGAGTCTCTACATGCTTCTCGGGATAAAGTTTACAAGTTTTCTATGTGTTTTGATGGACTATTCATAAATGTTTTGTAGTCAATCTTCATCAAAGGCAGGTCTATCCTGGAAACCATTGTGGATATTTGGGAAGGTATTCAATTTGCAAATGAGTCTAATCAAGATGTGGTTTTCCTCAAGATCGACTTTGACAAAGCCTACGACAGGCTAGAATGGGACTATATTCTGCAGTCGCTCCAAGATCTCGGACTTAGTCAGAAATTCACCAAGATGATCGCGACCCTTCTCGGAAACGCAACGACCCAAATTAATGTTAACGGCAAACTTTCGAAGGCGATCCATCTTAGAAGATCGATTAGACAAGGATGCCCTCTGGCCCCCCTTCTTTTTGCCATCGCCACTGAGGGGCTGAGCAGACTTGTGGCTCATCATGTGGAGGCTGGCAATATCAAAGGCCTCCGGCTGCCTCACGACCACAGTCAAATCATCATGAGACTTTTTGCTGATGATATGAACGCGTTCGTACGCAATGATAGTACCAGCCTGGAGACTTTCTGGAGGTGCCTTGCTACCTTTTGTGATGCCTCTGGATCCAAAATCAACCACTCTAAGACCGCCTTCAGGGCCATTGTGGGACAGCATCCTGGCCTTCTCACTGATCATGGCTGTCATATCATTCCGCAGGGCCAAATCCTTCGGCTTCTTGGAATCCCCTTGGGGTTTGGCGTCTCTATGGAGCAGCGATGGAACTGGGTGTTGGCTAAACTCGAAAACAAACTTAACTATTGGAGAGGTATGCAAATCAATCTCGCTGGGCGTGCGATGGTTATCAACACGTTCCTCCTCTCTTCTACCATCTACTTCCTTTCTTGTTGGAGACCGAATGAGCAAGGCCTGTCCAAACTGAATAGTATTTGTAGAAACTTTCTTTGGACGGGCGATCATAACAGAAGGGGGGTGCCTAAAATCAAATGGGCCATCTGCACTAGCCCGAGAGATAGCGGGGGGCTTGGTATCCTGGACATTGGGTGTATGGCTAACAAACTGGCAGCCAAATGGATGATTAGGGCTTGGTGCAATAGGGAGGCCTCGTGGGCCAAGCTGATCTTCAGAAACAAGAATGAGTTGGCCCTCACGGGGTTCCCGAACTGGAAGAATCTTGACATCATGACCCTGCTTTTCTCCCCGATCCCCGTCTTCCCGAAAGGATCCAATCTCGTGTGCTCCCTTTGGAAGGGCTGGAATAAAGTCAAAAGCTTCACAAGAATTAGTGAGGACTGGAAGTGGGCGGCCGGAATAAGACAAAACGACTCTATCTGGTTTCCGATACATGGCATCCGGAGTGTGGAGCCGTGGAACATTCAAAATGCCAAGAAACTATGGAACAAAGGATTCAAAAAATGGAAACACCTCTGGAAACATGACACCAACAACTGGATCAACTTCGAGGATATTGACCCTCGCACAAACATCTCCTACGAAGAATGGAACACTTTGCAAAGCAGATGCCTCGCTTGGGATCGGCACAAGACGCGCCTTCTCATGGGACATGACACACCGAACTCGCTTGGTCTCAAATGGCACAACGGAAATAGCCTACTCAAAATCCCGAACATCAAAGAAACGGCTGACCTCCAGATCAGCCTCAACAAGAAGTGGTGCCTGTCTTGGACGCGGCTTCGGTGGGACATGAAATTCATGGGTATCTGGCACCCCCTTATTGAGATTAAGAAGTCTGTCCTCTTATGGCAAATTCTTCATCGAGGAATTTGGACCAACCATAAGGCTAGCAAAATTTGTGGGATCCCTCCTTGGTGCAAACGCTGCCACCGTGCTATCGAAGATGTCCCACACATCTTCCTTACTTGCCCCAATTCCTACAGAATCTGGCAGACGGTTGGAATGAAAATCAGACTTCAAAAACAGCTTAGTTGGAAACAAGTCCTTTTGGGAGAAGCGATCGGCTGCTCTGCGACACTCTGGAACGCCATCAGAGGGGAAGTCCTGTGGAAAATTTGGCGGGAGAGGTGTGCTCTCAACTTCGGCGATCCCCCCAGGGAGTGGTCGATTGAGAAATCACTATTCCTCCTGGGCAAAAGGATCGTTAACAGTAAGAAGTCCCCCCCCCTTCAGACACCATCAAGTTCTCCTTTTGATCAACAACAAGCTCAAACCCAAGTGGGCCCCGCATGAGGGCGATGAGAGGGTGATTAACCTTCTCTGTAATGCAACCTAGGATTCAATCAAGTTTCCCCTGCTTTGTGGGATTTGGGGGGTCCCGTGGGCACTAGTCCCCTTCTATTGTACCTTTGTTTCTTAATTTAATTCAAGTCCGGGAGAGTAGGCTATTGCCGAACTTCCTTTATATTAAAAAAAAAAAATTTCATGTTAATATAAAAAACTTGAAAGTTTTATTTGAGAGATGTCTTAAAAGAGAGAAAAAATTAATTCTTACAAAATGCAACTCTTTATTCACAAAGGGAAATTGCTTAGGTCATATTGTTCCTACAAAAGGTCTTATATTGGATCTCGCTAAGGTCACTTCCATGCTTCATATGGCTATGCCTAGGAAATCCTAAGAAGTGAAAAGATTCCTAGTAAACCTAGCCATTTACCACTAATTGATAAGGATGTATTAAAATACTTAAAGGCCTATGTAACTACATACAAGCAAGATCGAATCTTGAAATTATATTTGAGAAATACGTGAAGCTTTTAGGAACTTGAATATAAAGCTATGTGTAGCTCCATTCTTTGCCAAACCTAATTGTTCATGAGAGATCCATGTACACACAAATGTTACCTTGCTTGCGCTAAGAGTCTTTGATTCTATGTTATGTCATTCTTTTAAAGTGTATGAGCCCATCTACTATGCAAGTAGGACACTCACCAAAGAGCACAAAACTAATAGCATCACAAATTGGACATATTTCTCCATATCTTTTCCTCTTCAAAGGTTTTGAAATAAGCTTTTTTAACTCATGTTCTTTGGAGTCTAGCTCTACTAGTTTTTAGTCTAATTTAAATTCTTAGAAGTACATTTTCACTCAAAAATTCTACTAGTGCTAAGAAATAATGGGGGAAGGTATGAAACCCCACAATAATGAATTTTAAATGATTTATTCATGGTAGATTTTGGAGGAAAACAGTAACTAGATAGTAACAAACTAGGTGATAACAAACGTCAACTTCATAATTGTCACGTATTAGATCAAATTTATAGATCATTATAATGATGAGACATATTAACATTTCCAAACATTTAAAAACCAATATATCATATTGGATGGAAATTGCAATAGACTACATAACTGCATTATCTTCGAAGCCACTCTAGTGCATGAAGTAGTTCAATTCCTCATTGATATTGATTCCTATCACTTTGGATAGTACAAGTCCTCAGGAAAAGGTTCTTTGATAGATTCAAATGTAACATTCCACCTCTCATATACATGACATGTTGCGAGATGTAACTTACCGACCATATAAACATGCACAAAGCTACACCGTCAAATTCAAAAGCACTTATCACTAGCAATGTGAAAAATCAACTTCTTTATGTAGGTAGTGGCGAAGGAAAATTTGGAAGAGGTTCAAATAGAGGAAGAGGAAGAAGAAACCATCAATGAGGCACTCAAGAAGAAAAAAACCAAGGCTCCATTACAGAAAGAAATGGTAGAGCAAGAGGAATATCAAGAGGTTTGAGTGGAATTACAACAAAAATCACAAAAGTAGGAATCAAAGCAAGCAATGGATGCTATGTTTGTGGAAAGTGGGCCATTATGCAAACGAATGCTAGCATAGAGGATCAATGTATGTATCTAGACATTATACAGGGCATGGAAGCTATGTTTATTCACAAAATGAAGATGATAATGATCATTTACTTGCAACGAGACATGATTATCATGAGAAACATGTTATAGATGACATATGGTTTATAGAGAGTGGCTACAACAACCATATGTTATGTAGATAATACTTTGTTTTTGGCATTTTCACGTGTCAAAGGAAAAACGATACGTTGCACTAAGTTATTAATCATAACATATGATAAATAATGTTGGAGGGATCAAGTTTTAATGAAGAAATAAAGCAGAGTGCGCATGGGAGGTACCCCATGTCCCTATTATTATTAAAAGTCTTATTTTTGTAGGATAGATGGTGGAAAAAGGCTACCAAGATCAAGTCAACCATAAAGTTTGTTTCATTGATGATCCAAAAGGCTGACATCTAAAAACAAGAGCAAGAAGAAGGGAAAAAATGTTTACAATAGACATCACACAAACGAGTAACAAAGCTATGTTTATATCACGTAGTAAGAAGCGAATTGCATATACAAATTTACGGTAGAAAAGGATGAGATTGTTAATATAAAAAATTTGAATGCTATAGTTAAAATCAATTTCTAAAATGTCTCCCTCAAGTCAAGGTCTTTATCACGATATTTTTGGGGAATTTTATTCCTACTATTTTATACATTATGAACAGGTCTTGAACCTAGGGACTTATCATTGATCACTAGAGGAATCTTGGAGTGGAAGGAAAATATATCTTGCACACTTAAAAGTATTTGGATATTTTTGGATATTTGTTTTTTCTTTTTAATGAAATAATGTCATGGTCTGCACCTAAGAGCGATTGTAGGTCTAATACATAGAAGAAGTAGAAAGAAGACATGAACATGGGCATCAAGAAAGCATGGAATTGAGTGTACCAAGAAACATAGAGGCTTTCACAAGTCCGATCTTATGGAAGGGCGGTCATAGAAGCTCATATACCAACCCTTAGTGAGAAATGAGAAAAAACCTAATGTGAAGAACATCACTTCCAACATGATATGGAGGATACGAATGAAGAAGATCTTCAAGAATGATTGCACTAGAGTTTGCAAAAAGGAGAAAAGGGAAGCCATATACATTAGGAAACATCCTCAAGGATCCGATGTCGAATAGAGAAGATCACACATTTTTTATAAAATGATCAAAGGAAAAAAAGTTTTTTTTTTATATAAAGTAAGTTCGGCATTAGCCTACTCTCCCGGACTTGAATTAAATAAAGAAAAGTACAAGAGAAGGGGACTAGTGCCCACCGGACCTCCCGAATCTCACAAAGCAGGGGAAGCTTTTACAGAGCTTAGATGGCATTACAAAGAAGGTTAATCACCCTCTCATCACCCTCATGAGGGGCCCACTTGGGTTTAAGCTTGTTATTGATCAAAAGGCGTACTTGATGATGCCTGAAGGGGGGGATTTCTTACAGTTAGCAATCCTTTTGCCAAGGAGGAACAACAATTTCTCAATTGACCACTCTTTGGGGGAGTCACCGAAGTTGAAAGCACATCTTTCCCGCCAGATTTTCCATAGGACCTCCCCTCTAATGGCATTCCAGAGAGTCACGGAGCAGCCGATCGCTTCTCCTAGCATGGCTTGCTGCCAACTGAGACGTTTTTGAAGTCTAATTTTCTTCCAACTGTCTGCCAGAGTCTGTTGGAGTTGCGGCAGGTAAAGAAGATGTGTGAAACATCTTTGATAGATCGGTAGCAGTGTTTGCACCAGGGAGGAATCCCACAAACTTTGCTAGCCTTGAGGTTGGTCCAGATTCCATGATGAAGAATTTGCCATATGAGGACAGACTTTTTGATTTCTATGAGGGGGTGCTAGATAGCCATGAACTTCATGTCCCACCGAAGCCGCGTCCAAGACAAGCACCACTTCTTGTTGAGGTTAGCATGATAGTCAATCGTTTCTTTGAAGTTCGGGATTTTTGATAGGCTATCCCCATTGTGCCATTTGAGACCAAGCAAGCTCGACATGTCGTGTCCCATGAGAAGGCAAACTTTGTCGGTCCCAGGCGAGACATCTGCTTTGCAAAATGTTCCATTCTTCATACAAAATGTTGACGCAAGGGTCAATATCCTTGAAGTTGGTCCAGCGGTTGGTGTCTTGTTTCCAGAGATGTTTCCATTTTTTGAAGCCTTTATTCCATAACTTCTTGGCATTTTGAATGTTCCAAGATTCCACACTCCGGATGCCATGGATCGGAAACTAGATAGAGTCGTTTTGTCTAATACTGGCCGCCCACTTCCAGTCTTCACTAATTCTTGTGTAGCTTTTGACTTTATTCCAACTCTTCCATAGGGAGCACACGAGATTAGAGCCTTTCGGGAAGACGGGATCGGGGAAAACAACAAGGTCAAGATGCCAAGATTCTTCCAATTTGGGGAACCCATGAGAGCCAACTCGTTCTTGTTTCTAAAGATCAACTTGGCCCACGAGGCCTCCCCGTTGCACCAAGCCTTAATCATCCATTTGGCCGCGAGTTTGTTAGCCATGCACCCAATGTCCAAGATGCCAAGTCCCCCACTATCTCTATGGCTAATGCAGATGGACCATTTGATTTTAGGCACCCCCTCCTATTGTGGTCACCGGTCCAAAGGAAGTTTCTACAAATACTATCCAGTTTGGACAGATCTTGCTCTTTCGGTCTCCAACAAGAAAGGAAGTAAATGGTAAATGATAGGAGGAATGTGTTGATCACCATAGCACGACCAGCAAGATTGATTTGCATACCTCTCCAATAGTTAAGCTTGTTTTCAAGTTTGGCTAGCACCCAGTTCCATCATTGTTCCATGGAGACGCCAAACCCCAAGGGGATCCCAAGAAGCCGAAAACTTTGGCCCTGCGAAATGATTTGACAGCCATGATCAATGAGAAGGTTGGGCTGTGACCCAACAATAGCTCGAAAGGAAGTCTTAGAGTGGTTGATTATGGATCCAGAGGCTTCACAAAAAGTAGCCAGACACCTCCAGAATGTCTCAAGGTTGGTACTATCATTGTGAACAAATGTGTTCATATCATCAGCAAAAAGTCTCATGGTAATCTGACTATGGGCATGAGGCAAATGGAGGCCTTTGATATTACTAGCTTCCACCTGATGCTCCACCAGTCTGCTAAGCCCTTCTGTGGCAATGGCAAAGAGAAGGGGAGCCAATGGGCACCCTTGTCTGATAGATCTTCTAAGTTTGAAAAAGCTTGCCATTAATGTTAATTTGGGTCGATGCGTTTCCGAGAAGGGTCGAGATCATCTTGGTGAACTTTTTACTACATCCAAGATCTTGGAGCAACTGTAGAATATAGTCCCATTCCAGCCTGTCGTAGGCTTTATCAAAGTCGATCTTGAGGAAGACCACATCTTGTTTAGATTCATTTGCAAATTCAAGACCTTCCCAGATATCTATAATGGTTTCCAAAATTGACCTGCCTTTGATGAAACCTTTTTGGTCCTCGCTTAACCACGCTCTCAAGTGGCAATAGTTCCCCAAGAGTCTCGTGAAGTGCCCTTCAATGATCCCAAAATTATTTTCTTCCGTATTGCATACATTGCCATTTAAGTCTAGCAATAAGGGGATCGATTCTCTGTTATGTTTCCTTTTAAGGATACGGAACATCTCTTTGGTGGGTTTGTCGACTTTTCCAGCCACCACTCCTTGAAGAAAATTTGCAAATTTTTCCTTTGTATTTCTTCCTCATATCTCAACAGCGCTCTGATTTTTCGAAGACCTTTCTGGGCTTGAGATTTTCCTTTGTTCACTTCCTCCTCGAGCCTCCATATTCTGTGATATAGAGCTTCTCTATGAGCCCTCCGCATAGTCTCGAGCATCTTCTTGGATCTAATCATGATCTCTCATGACTTATCGACCGCTCTTCTCCACCACTTGGCTGGGGACAAGCCAGAGGCGAACGCCTCCTTCCACACATCAGCAATTTCTTGATGGACAGAGGGGAGAGAAGGAGGGCGCACTGGCATGGAACCAAGGATCCTTACGGATCTTGGTGCAAGGTTGGAAAGTGATAACGATCGGGTAGTGGTCAGAGATGGTGAGGTCGGTGCGTTGCGAGAGGGAAGGGTGGCCCCAGTGATGAGTAAAACTCTGAGAGATGTAGCATCTATCAAGTCTAGCTTTCCTCAGGTCCTCGCCCGCTTGGAGGTTTGACCAGGAAAAGCCATTCAAGTCTTTGAATTCGACCAAATCCAAGTGTAGCTTGGCTTTGTCCCACGTTTCTTTCTCTCGATTATCGATGACCCTGCCTTGCCCATCCATCTGTCTGTAGGGTCCTCCACCATGTTGAAGTCACCACAAATAAGCATGTTGTGGGGGAGCGAGTCCAAGGAGGCCCAAGTGTTCAGTCTCTCTAACTCCCCATTAGGGGCATACAAAGAAACTGAAGTAAAACAAAAGGGAGCACCAAAAGAAACAGCAATCCATTGATGGCATTCATCTTCAATGGAGTTCTCAAGATTTTCAAACCACAATTGATGAATACAGATTTCCGTTCCACCGGACCCCCGCTGGTGCACCATTGAAATCCAAACATGATTGTACCAAACTAGAAATGAGACTCATGTTGTTTACCTCCAAAAACAGTTGGAGAGTGAGCACATGAATGAAGGTGATTCTATGGAAAATTTTTGATGAAGATCAAGGATCTAAAGGAACAGTTGATTTCTGATGATGAAGTCCTTCCTCATAATTCACTTGTGCAGATTGTTCTAAATGGTCTTTGTGACTCATATCCGAGTTTTGCTTCTACTATTTGCTTGATGACGAACATTTGAAGATTTAGTTTCTTTAATGTTGCAGTAAGACGAGTCTAGGTAGAACAGGTCCATTATGCATGTTGTAGATCAAGCTTTCATGCCTAGTCAGAAGGGCAAAGAAAAATGGAGCTCTTCTACTAGTAAGCAGAAATCAACTAATTTTGCACTAACAACAAAGGATGACAGAGATGACAAGAAAATAGGAAAGCAAAAAATGTTTTGTAAGTACTATAAAGAAAATTATCATGTCATTAGGAGCTGTCCAAAAGTGGCTGGTAAAGAGGCAAAGAAGAAAGAGGCTCAAATGGTTGTTGCAAAAGCCTCTACACCAAAAACAGTCTGCTAATCTTGTGCAGGAAGAAGAATGGGCACTTTCTATTGTTTGCAGTTTTGACCCATCTTCTCTAGAATAGTGTATCTCTATAGTAGACTCAGATGTTTAGTACTTTGATAGTGGGGCAACCAAACATATTATCTCGTAGTGCAGTTTCTCCATTCACTTGAGCCTATCCCTATAGGAAATATTGTCACATGTGCCAACAACTACTCTTATCCTATCATGGGAGTTGGCAAGATCATTCTAAACACCGCTAAAAGTAGTTCTTTGACTCTTTTTGATGCTTTATTTGTGCCAAGGATCAAGAGCAATCTGTTATCAGTTTCAACTTCAGCCAAGATTGGCTTGGTAGTGAAATTTGTGGATGACAGATGTACACTTCATGATCTGACAAATGGCGATGTGATTATTGCTTCTGGCATTTTATATCATGGGTTGTATAAGATCATAGACTATGAAAAATCTATGAATGATTTTGCATGCGCAGTACATGATTATCACACTATCTCGGATGCAAAGCTCTGGCATGCAAATTTTGGTCATTTGAATTTTGCTAGTTTGTTACGCCTGCAAAAATCTAAAACGGAGTCCTCTTTGCCCAAAATTGAGGCACCTAGTAAACATGTTTGTGAAGGCTATATTTTGGCCAAAATGCAGTGCTTATCCTTCCCAAAAGATGGTTCAGTTTGGGATACTCAAAAATTGTAGCTTGTACATAGTGATATATGTGGTCCTATGCAGACACCTTCTTTTGGAGACTATCTATACTTCATGACTTTCATCAATCATTTTTCCATGGAACACAAAGTCCTAAGTGTTTATGTGCTTCAAAGAGTTTTTAGTTTTGGCTGAAAATCTATTTGCATGTAAAATAGGCACCCCCCATTCTGATCGAGGGGGGGAATATATGTCTTCTAACTTTAATGCATTTTTGGCTAAATGTGGGATAAAACATCAGTGTATACAAATACACTCAAAATAATGGTGTTGCTGAACGGAAGAACAAGTCACTCATGGAGATGGTGAGGTCTATGGTCAAGAGTCAAACTTTACTACATAGTTTCTCGCTTGAGGCTATTATGTGTGCAGCATATGTACTTAACAAGTGTCCCACTAAAGCGCTGTAGTCTATCACTCCATATGAGGCTTGGCATGAGTGCAAGCCATCTGCTACTCATTTGTGTGTTTTTGGTTGTTTGGCATATGCATTAAACAACATTGCAAAAAATTGGATGATAAAGCAATAAAATGTATTTTTGTTGGGTACAGTTCTGAAAGTGAAGGCTATTGTATCTATCATTCACATAATAAATGTATTTTGGTTAGCCTTGAAGTTGTCTTTGTGGAAGACACTATTCAACCATTGCTTTCATGTAATAAGGAGAGATTTGTTAGCTCCAAAGGCATGTATGATACTTTGCTGCCTCTTTTTACAGGTGGAAAGTCTACTACTAGTCCTAATGAGGTAACTTCTCAACCTTTGTAGGTTTCATGTGATGATGCAGATCATCCCATTTCTGATGCATATTTACATGATGCACTTGTTGATGAGAGAGCTAATGTTGAGGAGGCAAAAACTATGCCAAAATGGTTGGTGTAGACTTTGTGTTATAGCAAATTAGGTGCACCTTTGTCATATCATACTCAATCTGACTCTCATAGTGCCTCTTTTGCATGAGATTGTTTTGATATGACTGCATCTAGTCTTTGTAATGAGAATGAGCCTGTTTTGTTTGACGAAGCACAAAATTCAAAAAATTGGATGGTTGCTATGCAATTTGAATATGATGCTATCATGAAAAATGGTACCTCCTCTTTATGTGACTTGCCTCCTAGCAAGAAGGCCATTTGCACTAAGTGGATGTTGGTGAAAATAATCAAGCCTACACATTTGGCTTCGCATGGAAGACAATGGGTGCAACTATCACTTGATGCTGCATATGAACATTAGCTTGTAATCGCTTGGTCATTTACCATTGTAAAGGATTAAATCTTGGAAGAATCTTATAAAGGCTTGTATCTCATGAAGTTAGGTTAAATATTATTTACGAGTTTCAAATGAGAGAATAAATCCCAAAATCAATGGCATCATTTTTAGTTGGAGCCAAGTTTGAATTCAAATTCAAACTTAGAAGAACTTCATATAAAAAGCTTTGAAAATCTTGCGGCTTTGTGGCCTCATTTTAGAGCTCTCTACTTAATCACTTGTAGAAGCTAAGTGGCTCACACCATAGCGTGCTCAGTCCATCATCATTGAGCATCATTCCAATGCCAATGATCTTGTACAATCATATCATATAATACATATAGCTCATTGAATATCTTTGTTTACTTCTCTACTATGACTATCAGAATAGTCAACTATCTTTGGTCATATCTCACTAAATACTCAACCATTTTTTATAACCTTTAGCTTGTTGGCACCGGATTAAAGTCTAATTTGTGCTGTCAGTATCTCAACGCATTTGAATCAGCCATTTGGGAGAAATCATCTTCGAAATGCTCACTGCTCATCTACTAGTTAGTCCCTAAAAAATGGGGGTAAGCATCGGTTCGCTAAACTCATTTCGCATAGCATAATTGATCACTTTAGATGACTCCACTTGCAATCATTAGCTATCTAAGTTAATTGAATTCCCTTAAAAGGAATTTCATCAAGTGTTACTGTACTATGAACTCTAAGCAAAAGAACTAGGAGGTGTATGGACTAAATTAGGAAGTTTTGTGACACTAGCTATTCTTGAAGTAGTCTATTTTGTTTCAATTGTTTCAAGCATCAACTCCAAAGTAGATAGGTACTTTCTTCGTATTATTTGCAAGATCAAAGGGCCTATTACATAACTTTAAAGTATATAAGGGCAGGTACAAAGCAGGTTTGAGCAGTACCACCTCACTTCTTTGAGGTATCCATCCATCTCCTCCAATAGTGGTATCAGAGCAAGTTGAGGTAAAATGGCAGATGGTTTCCCTTCTTTGATTCATAAATTGGATAGGAATAATTATCCAGCATGGTGCTTGAGGATGAAGACCTATCTACAAGGAAGGAGTCTCTATGGATACATATCAGGAGATGAGGAGATGCCCATATTCAGAAACAAAGTTCAACCTACAAGAGAGGAGCAAGAAAGACTCAACTCATGGTGTGCCAAAGATGCTTTAACAAGTCATATCTACTTAACTCTATTTCTGACTTCCTTCTTCCTCATATTAGGAATTGCAAAACTTCCCAAGAGGCTTGGGATACTCTATCTTCATATTTTTCCTCGAATACAAGAGCTAGGAAAAATCAATTTTGGCCGGAGTTTACTACTCAAAAGAAGCAACCTAAGTAGAATGTTTTCAGAGTTTGTGACTAAGATGAAAGATGTAGCTAGGAGAGGAGATTGAAGAAGAGCAAATAGTGAGACAGATAATCAATGGCATCAAGGTAGATGATAAGTGCGAATCTTTCACAATTGCAATGGATCTTTATATGGATATCAAAATTCCTGATCTAACCACTCTAATGGGGCAACTCTCCACCCATGAGGCCACGCTCAACAAAAATGGTGAACCATAAAGAGGTAACAATTCTTTTGCCCTCTATATAGATAAAGGAAAGTCCAAGGATAAAGGAAAGAGTAAAAAGTTGAAGATGAAGGTGCTGCTTCTCAAGCTGCTAACTATGCAAGAAGAGGTGGGAATTCAAGAGGAAGGGGCAGAGGAGGTAAGCAAGGTAGGGGGAGACCTTTCAACTCTTCCCCATGCAATATATGTGGATTTTCTAATCATACAATAGATGAGTGCTCTAGGAGCCTCAAGAACCAAAGAGGAAGAAGATTTCAAAGAGGTGGCTACTCACAATCAAGAGGAAGATTCAACCATATCAAGGACACCATCATGGCTACAAAAAAAATTACAACAACAACTATCAAGGAGGATACAAATCGAGAAAAGACTTCAACAACTATACAGAGGATCAAGAGGGTTCTCTTCTCATTATGAACATGACTTCAAAAAAAGGTATGAATGATGAGCACCTCTTCTATAATGACTCAGGTTGTTCAAACAATGTAGCAGGTAGTGTAGCTCTCCTTTCTAGTCTTGAAGAGCCCAAAGGAAAGCACCAAGTGCATGCAAGTGATGATACCAAGCATTCAAATGTCAAGGTAGGAAATGTCAAAACTTCTGATGGGAATAGGAATCTGTTGAGTAGAGTTCTTTACACACCTACTATCATAAAGAATTTGATGAAAGTTGGATAGATAGTGGAAAAGGGTTTGTAGGTTAGGTTCAATAAATTTGGAGCTGTTATCGTTAGTGTCCATGTCAAAGGCCAAATGGTCACCGGACACTTCTTTGTATATGTTCTTTAATAACACATATAGTGGCCTGGTCAGTCACAGAGTGTAAGTTCAACCACACTTGTAAGACCTAAGAAGTCTGTCTTCGTACTCCCTATGTACTATGTTTTTCTGTGTACTCTGCAACCTCTGCACGGAGTACTGTGTGCGGCCTTAGGAGCTCGGTTTCCTACTCTAGGCATATCCTCGTGGAGCTCTCGAGAAGGAGAGTGCACCGTGGTGCATCGCCATCGAATTATTTCATTGGTATCAGAGAAGTTCGACACAAAAAAGCTTTGTTCCTTTTGTGAGAGCAAAGCAAGCACCCCCCCAAGGCTTTCTCCAAAGCTTACGACTAAGGCGGCGACCAAGGCATACACCTTGGCATACCTTGTCATCCGAGTCACCAAAGGCACCGTTGGCTGCACGTGAGGGAGGACCTCAACGATCAAGGAAGATAGAGGTTCCCGCTACTTCGTAGGAGGTCACCTATCCCAGTATTGTTCCCCCCCGAGCTCGCTTAACCGTGGCAATCTCTTGCCACTAAGGTACACTCTTGTGGTTTATGAAGAAGGGGAATGATTAAGGCTAACATTACCTTGAACATGTTTTGGTCCCTCAAAGCTTCATTCTTTGCTTTCAAAGCCTATTTTTGAAGCATTTTTGGGTGCCTTTTGGAGCCATTTTGGAGTACTATTGCACATAGTTCTCTTGACATAGGTCCAAGAACATCAAGAAGAGTGTTCTTTGTACTTCTCTGACAATAAATATCAACCTTTGGGGCTGTTTTTCAGACACACTTGTAAAAAAACACGTTTCTCGAAAGGTTTTTCAGTTTTGGTGGGAGCAGTCGTTGCAAATTTATGTAGGTTTTTTGAGCCTAAAACATTGGATTTGACAGACACTTGCAAGTGTTGTTGGCTAGTTTTTGAGCTGTGCGTTCAGCCTTTTAGTGTCATTTTACTGCATATATTGAGCACATACACACCATGTACGCTTCTGTGGATACCGCTTATGTACGTCCATGTGGTCATTGATATAGCATTTACGTTTTTTCATCAAGCCTTTTACGTTTGAAAAAGAAGGTCACGGTGAGGTTTTCTTAAGTGGGAGACACCCAGATGTCGGGGTCTCTTTGGTGATGCAGGTGGAAGACTTACCCAGCCTCGCCATAGGAGACGTATGATAGTTGTTCATAGGTGCTCGATAAGCCTAGTTGGCTTCTATTGGGTAACTGATTATATGCAGTGGAGTCAGTGATTCACTATGCAGGTAAACATGTTAGTACTTGCAGTTTTATGATATTCTGACACTAGTCATATGCTCATTTTGTAGAGGACACTCTGGTAAAATTTTTCTAGATTTCTAGTTAAGTCAACTATACAGTGGCCGATTTACTCCTTGATACACTTATTTGTTGGTGTTTGGACTCTTCTAGCTCCATTATCATTCTATTGAGTTCTCTACCATCATGGCATCAGAGGTCTTAGGCACATCTAGTGGATCAGGGTCTAGTGCCTGTGTTCCAAGGAGGAGCTATAACTTGCAGGGCAAAGACCATTTTGAGATCCAAAACTTTGATGGCACAAACTTTGCTCTATCAAAGAATTAGACTAAAGATATGCTGATTCAAAGGAGGCAATGGAAGCTAGTAAATGGGATTTCAAAGAAGCCTGCTAACATCGATGAAGATGATTGGGATGAGTTAGATGAAATGGCTAGGTCTACCATTCGCTTGCACCTGGCAGATAATGTTTACTTTATAGTATTAGACTGTGAAAGTGCACAGGAGCTTTGGAAGAGGTTATGGAATACATATGAAAAAGAGACGGCATCAAATAAAGTGTATCTGATGAGAAAATTATATGACCTTTCCATGATGGACAAAGACTTGCGTGAAATCCTACAAATAAGGTTCAAACACTTTATGCGCGATATATTTGAATGAGGGCGGTCCATTCTTCAATCCAAAACTCATGACTATAAACACATAAGCACCAAATTCTATAATGAATGTAGTTTTGTAGCTAAAAAGTCCATCCAAAAAACTATACATCTCATGTCTAGCTACTGCATCCAATACTACATCCAATACTGCATCACAAAATGGCATAGGGAAGGAATACGTGATTGTTGCTGCATTTAACTTTCTATAATCAATACAAATTCTCAACTTGCTATTTTTTTTAGGGACCACTATAATAGGAGACAACCATGTGAAATGATTAACTGGTTTGATAAATCCTATTGCAAACAATTTATTTGTTTCCTCTTTAACATGCTTAGCAAAATTAGGATTCATTCGATACCTTTGCTGCACAACCGGAGCTGCATCCTTCTTTAAATTAATGTGACGTTGATGTAGATCAGGGTCTATACCTTTCACCTATGATTAATCCCATGCAAAAAACATTCACATTTTCTTTTAATAAGCAAATCAGGTCCTCCATGAATTGACCCTATAATTCCTTGCTTGCTCTCACCATCTTCGGTTCAGTCTCCGTCCCCTAATTATTTTCTTGAAGTTCATTCTCTTTTACCCTACCAGAACTTGCATATTTTTGTTCATAAATCTTTTCCACCATAAATTACCTCTTTCTCTAGCTGCTTCAAGTTTTCCTGCGTAGGAATTTCTAGACTTTATTAAAACATCTGTTTCAACTATGTACCTTCCAATGCATCACGTAGAACTGACTCACTTGACTTCTCCACTAGTTCATCATCCTTTGCCAACACACCTTCCACATCTATTTCCAAAACTAGTACAATAGTTGGGTTGGCCTTCAGAAATTCCTTCTCCTCATCATCTTCTATCTCATCTGCCAAACTAATGGTCTCAGCCATCAATGGTTTCTCTTGTATCAACATGTTTCTTCTACCTTTCATGGGAATTGTCGCCTACCTTTTACCTTTGGTAATCACCAACACATTCAATCTCCAGTCCTGCTTAGCCTTAGCCAACCTGAATCAAGGTCTTCCTAACAACATTTCATATGGGTATGCACACTCAGACATTCTAATCACCACAAAATTTACCATGAATGACATCCCTCCAATTATGATTTGTTGCTGCTTCAGAATGCCCAACAGTTAAACTCTAGTTTGATCTGCTGTTTTTACTTGAAAAGGTGCTGGGGCCAATACCCCATTTCCCATTTCTTTTAAAATATGCTCAAGTAATATATTCACTCCTAAGCCACCATCAAACAACACTTCATCAGATTGCCTTTGGTTATATTGTGCCTAAATTACTAGCACAACAAAATCTACATCAACCGGATCAATGTTGCTAGCGGATGGGGATGGTACTTGCATAGTTGTTGGCTCTTGCTGCTGTCCAACAAGCTTCTTCAATAAGTTTTCTCTTAAATCTGGTACCAAAGATAATAACTAATCTAAGGATGATTGCAAGAAGAGTTAATGATCACCTCAACCCAATCATTATCTAAATCTTTCTTGGACTTAATCTTATCCTCCTTCTTCATGTTTTGTAAGAATACGACATCATCCTCCTCCTCAAATGAGCTTGGAAATTGCACCTGTTTTTGCTTATCCTGTTGGATCTGATTCTAAACCTGGTCTCTTTTTGTCGTTGTTCCTGCCAATCGATGGGACCTTTATTTTTAGACCTTGTACCGGCCAAGACATCCACTTCCTTGACCTTACCACATTGCTTGCAATCAAAATTCCACTTATTTTCATGATTAAGATGTAGACTTCTTGATATAATGGCACCTATATCATTATGAAACTCTTGATGTGATAATTTTAAAACTATAGCATTGGCCTAAGTGGCCTACTGAGGCTGTTGTTGCTACTGCCCCTGTATATTATTATCATTATAGTGAACAATTGGTATACCCCTTTCTTCTCTTTGCTTCATCCACAAAGGACAATTAGGCCGTATCCAATTATCAGGTGTTGAACAATACCCACATGGCATCATCCTAGATGGTCTACCCAATTGATTTCCTTATTGGTTATTTCCTTGTGGGTTTGCCTATTCTCTTCATGGCAACCATCTTTGCTACTGCCTCTAAAAATTATCTTGTGCCTGAATTGGAATAGCCTAATTGGTAGCTACTTCATTATTATTTCTATTTTCTTGC
>CM035436.1:77761342-77911342 GCA_020310875.1 Ceratopteris richardii | reverse complement strand
CACCATTGCATACCTCGCCACCTCCAAACATCTCAACCTTTGTAGCTACGAACCAGCCCTCATTCCCTACTTTCCCTTCATACATACGACCCTCTTTGACCACCCAACATGCCCCATCTATTCCTTTTGGAACTATTTACAATCTATTAACAACATTCCCTCCCCACCTATCACCCCATCTTTTGATACCACACATCATCCACATATTCCACCATTCACTATCACTACCATGCATGCACCCATCACAGAACCCATGGATATTCAACACCCAACTACAATCCCCCACCACTTTGCCTCGTATCTCCCATCCTCCCTCCACCACCACTCATAGAAATTTCCATATTACAAACCACATTTCTAATCATCCTAAATTCCAATCCCACACATTGCATTTGTTTACATCAAACCTATTTTTTCCTGAACACATATTGAAAATGCATTTACACAAATGATCGCCTATGTGAATCACATAAGAGAAGAATGCTATAGTAGGGTAACTGGATGAAGCTCTCCAAGCCCAAGCATCATCACTATGAACGAAGGAAAATGTCCTAATTGTCGAAAATGCTCCTTTGAATGCCAAGTATATGACTCTAAAGGAAACACATATCGTGTTAGAAGCATAGTTAAAAAATCAAAACTACAAAAATGTAGAAGAATTAGAGAATAACTTTGCACCCCATTGGAATGCAACACAAAACTCATTTGCAACATGGGACTACTACGCAACTACTTGCCTACCACCAAATAAGATAATGCAAGGCTTCAACATCAAAACACATAGAATTTTGAGGCTGCCATGGAAATGACCACAACTGTTCCTATCAACCCATCAACGTTCCAAGCAGTGTCATCATAGACAATAAAAACAATATAAGAAGATTACACATTGTTACTCAAAGATCATGACAAGGTAATGAAAGAACTTGTAGCATTAAAAGCAGTGCTCCACCTACTACTATTGACAAGCCACCTTGATTCCTAGTTGTAGATGATGATGCGTAGCTTGACATCTTCTCCCTTTTATCATTGAGACCTCTACATTTTTGCTTCTACACCACTCAAAGCCTCTCAATCTCTGACATAATGTAAGAAAATAATATCACAATGGAATATACTAGTAGATAGAGTTGCTTATAGTCTTCAAGGCCAAAATGCTGCAATAATGTGTCAATATATTTTGTTTGAAACAAAGCCATCCCACCATCAACTTGCATAAATTGAATGCCCAAATAGTGATGCAAATGCCCCAAATGAGGCATGCAAATCATCCTTAAAATCAGCAATATGCTTCTCAATAGGAGAAGTGAGCATCATTTCATCAACATAGACAACAATGATTATAAGCACATCATTAGCACGCTTAACATATAAGGTCCTCTCAGTTGGACTATTCTCAAAACCATGTGCAATTGAATAGGCATGTATCTTCTCATACCAAGCACGTGGTGCTTGCTTTAAACCATATAATGCCTTCTTTAACGTTCACACCTCGTTTTCATGTCCTTTCTGCACAAAGCCACGGAGCTGAAAAACATACACTTCTTCATGCAAGTCACCATTCAGAAATGAAGTTTTAATATACAACTGATGTACTTTCCAACCATGATGGGCTGCAAGTGCATAGATGCTCCGAATAGTGGTCATATGGCATGTAGGTGCAAAGGTCTCATCAAAATCAATGCATCTTTCTTGTGCATAACGCTTTGCAAGAAGCCTAGCCTTATACCTATCAACTGTTCCATCAAGCTTATGCTTTAGCTTGTAAACCCACTTAGTGCTAATGGCCTTCTTGCCAGGAGGCAAGTCACATAAAGACCAAGTACCATCCTTCATTATAGCATCATATTCAGATTGCATAGCAGCCATCCAATTTTTTGAATTTTGTGCATCATCAAATGATACAGGCTGATTCTCATCACACAGACTAGATGCAGCCATAGCATAGCAATCTGATGCAAAAGAGGCACTATGGGAGCGTGATCGACTACGATATGACAGAGGTGCATTTAATTTGTTGTCACACAAAGTCTGCACCAGTCATTTTGGCATAGTTTTTGCCTGCTTAATATCAACTCTCTCATCAACAAGTGCATCATGTAAATCTGCATTAGAAATGGAATGATGTGCATCATCACATGAAACGTGCAAAGGCTGAGGAGTTTCCTTGTTAGGATCAGCACTAGACTATCCACCTATAAAAAGAGGTAGCAAAGTATCATACATGTCCTTAGAGCTAACAGATGTCTCCTTAGTACATGAAAGCAATGGTTGAATAGCATCTTCCACAAAAACATCACAGCTAACTAGAATGCGTTTAGTCTGTGGATGATACAGACGATAGGCTTTACTTTCAGAATTGTAACCAACAAAAATACATTTTAATGCTTTATCATCCGATTTTCTGTGATGTTGTTCAGGCATTAATGCATATGCCAAAAAACCAAAAATATGCAGATGAGCAACACATGGCTTGTGATCATGCCAAGCCTCATATGGAGTGATAGACTGCAGTGCTTTAGTGGGACACCTGTTAAGTACATATACTGCACACATGACAGCCTCAAGCTAGAAACTATTTGGTAAAGCCTGACTCTTGACCATACACCTCGCCATCTCCATGAGTGGCCTATTCTTCCATTCAGCAAATCCATTTTTTTGAGGTGTATACGGCACTATACACTGATGTTTTATCCCACGTTCAGCAAAAAATGCATTAAAATCAAAGAGATATATTCTTCCCCTCGATTAAAATGGAGGGTGCCCATTTTACATGCTAACAGATTTTTAGCCAAAACCAAAAACTGTTTGAAGAACATGAACACTTTGGACTTTGCCTTCAATGGATATACCCATGCATGCCTGGAAAATCATCGATGAAAGTCACAAAGTAAAGATAATTTCCAAAAGAAGGTGTCTCCATAGGACCACAAACATCACTATGTACAAGCTGCACTTTTTTGTAGCCCTAACTGAACCATCTTTTGGAAAGGAAGAACGCTACATTTTTCCCAAAATACAGCCTTCACAAACATGTTTTCCGGGTGCCT
Organism: Ceratopteris richardii; assembly: GCA_020310875.1. Lineage (NCBI taxonomy): Eukaryota > Viridiplantae > Streptophyta > Polypodiopsida > Polypodiales > Pteridaceae > Ceratopteris > Ceratopteris richardii. Next base: position 77,908,292 of record CM035436.1, on the reverse strand, counting down.
CAACTGTGGGCAAAGAGGACACTATTTCAGATTTCTACAGGCGTAGCAAACTAGCAAAATTTAGATGACCAAAGCGTGCATGCCAAAGCTTTGCACATGACATAGCTTGCGAATCATGTACTGCACATGCCAAATCATTTATAGATCTTTCATAGTCTATGAGCTTATACAACCCAAGACATAAAATGCCAGAAGCAATAATGACATCGACATTTGACAGATCATGAACTGTACATCTGTCATTAACAAATTTCACAACCACACCAATCTTGGCTAATGTAGAAACTAATAATAGATTTTTCTTGATCCCTGGCACAAACAAAGCATCTCAAAAAGTGAAAGAACTACCATTAGTAGTAGTCAAAATGATCTTACCAATTGCCATAATAGGATAAGAGGAGTTGTTGGTTCATGTAACAATATTCCCTGTAGGGGTAGGCTCGAGTAAATAGAAGAAACTGCGCTGCGAGGTAATATGTTTGGTCGCCCCACTATCAAAGTACCAAACATCTAAGTCTACTGCAGACATGCACTGCTAATGAGAAGATGGCAACAATATTAAACGCCCATTCTTCTAATCTATTTTTGGTGTAGAGGCTTCCGCATCAACCATTCCAGCCTCTTTCTTCTTTGCCTCTTTAGCAGCCAGTTTTGGACAGTTCTTTATGATATGTTCATTTCCTTTACAATAGTTGCAAAACAGTTTCTGCTTTTCTGATTTCTTTTCATCTTTGTCTTCCCTCTTCGATTGTGCAGAATCAGCAGATTTCTGCTTCCTAATTGAAGAGCTCCATTTTCCTTTGCCCTTCTGACTAGCCAAGAAAGCTTAATCTACAACACGCATAATGAACCTGTTTTGCTTGGAATGATATTCCTGCAATAGAACAGAGACTAACTCCTCAAATGACAAGGCATTTGGATTTCCTTTCATCATCAAACTAAGAGTAGAAGCAAAACTCTGATATGAATGAGGAAGACCATTGAGAACGGTCTACAGAAGTGAACTATCTAGTATAACCTCATCAGGAGAAATCAAGGTTGAGCCAAAGTAAATGGAAAACTTTCTCCTACAATTTACATAGGATTTTCAAGCCCCTTAGGACAAACTAGTCCTCTAGTTAGGTGAAAAAATCAAGTAATTGTCTAATGGGAGTAAACCATTATACAAACATCCAAGCTAGATGTTTGGGTCAACCAAACTTCAAGTTTTCCAAATCAAATTCATATGAATCAAGAGTTCTCAAAGTCTTGCAAGGGATAACAATCCCACCTTCATCACTAAGTCGATGCATCAGTTATGCCTAGAAATGGACTAGTAATTGGAATCCATCCATTTTGTGGCTAGTTTGCTTCTTGTTAAAAAAGAAAATTTTGCAAGCAAAATTCAGAATAAGAAATGAAAAATAGTGTAGATACTTAGCATACATAGAGAAAAGTGTATTTTAGAAACTTAGGATACTTTACGAGAATTTAACGAAAGTCCTTTAAGAAATGTGATTGCAGGTAAAAGGATCAAGTTATTCAAAAGAAGGTCAAGTAATGATTACGAGTTAAATGAAGACGTCCACGATGATGAAGATGAAGAAGAAAGAGATGATTGAATATCAAGCTAACTTTCAGGTTGTATTTAGCTATGATCTAAGTTTTTATGTTTTTTATATATGCATATCATTTGCATTCATGACAAAATATAATCATATGATCTGGAATTTGGTCTATTAAATTATGAAGTGATCTATTTAGCCAAATTAGGAATACAAAATTGATTTATGTTTCTAGTTTATGAAATAAGTAGGAATTTGATATGAGCAAAAGGATTTTGTAGTCCATTTCAAATGATGAAAGTAATTATATATATGTATGATTAAAATTGTGGAGTTAGTGAGATATGCAATTAAAGTGGATTAAAGTGATAATTAAATGTGAGGTGTATATGGAATGTGTAATTAAACTAGGATAAAGGAATGGTGTAGGTAACTGTGCCAACCTTAATGTGAACTTAAATTAAATATATTAAATAATTATAAAAATAAAAAACAAAAGAAATAGAATAAAATGAAAAATAAAAAAGAAATAATTATGAGTATTGTGTGTGTGTTAGTTAAAGAGTGGTGCATATAAGTTTTGTAATTAAAGTGAATATAAAGTTATGGTGTGAGTGAATATAGATTAAAAGTGTCAAGTGAGTGAGATATGCAATTTAAGTGGATTAAAGTGATAACTAAATGTGAGGTGTATATGGAATGTGTAATTAAAGTAGGATAAAGAAATGGTATAGGTAAATGTGCTAAAAAGTGGTGTGGATGAAAAGGTAAGTTTGTGCAGATAGTATATATATATGTGTGTGCACAATTCTATTTTTTCCTAATGATTGTTTTGCAGGTACTTTTTCTTTCCCCCTTGCTTCTTTCTTGTTCTTTCCCTCCTGCCTACTCTGGACATGTAGAGAGAGATTCCTCCTCCTCCCGGCAACTCTGATCATAGCAGCCTACGCTATGGGGAGATAGAGAGAGAGAGAGAAAAAAAACCTCACTGATTGCTTCATATGTATACTCAGAGAGGAGCAAAGGCTACTAACACATGGAGATTGGAGAGAGGGAGAGAGAGAGATAGAGAGAGAGAGAGATAGAGAGAGAGAGAGAAAGAGAGAAAAGGGCATAGTCTTGATAGTAGCTTGCACGTGCTAGAGAGAGAGAGAGAGGATTGATGGGAACGCCATGCGTAGAGAGAGTGCGAGAGATTGGTGATTGCCCATGCTATTCTTAGACATGGTTTGCTACGGTTGTTGAGGTCAAAGAACAGAGAGAGATTTGGGGGAAGACTGACTCAGCTGTATAGAGACTCGATGACAATCACGCACACAAAGAGAGAGAGAGAGAGAGAGAGAGAGAGAGAGAGAGACGGACAGTTCTAGTAGACAATCACATGTCGTTTTTCATATGTGTTGGAGAGAGAGAGAGAGACAGAGAGAGATAGACAGACTCCTCCTATTCAGGTAGCTTTTACTTTTTGTGTTCTATCTGAAGATCCATGGGGATTCTAATTTTGGGCTTTGCTCATTAGTTATGATTGATCATAGAAAAAATTAATAGTTTGATGAATATATTCTTCTCTATATTGGTTTACACCCGTAACTAAAAGATAAAGTACTCTTAGAGAAACGTTTGGGTATTGCTCCTAAACCAGCCACTTATGTGCATGACTATAGGCGACAATTTCATAACATGTTTCTTTTAATGCTCAATTGTGATGCCATGTGATCAGAGCATCGCCAACTATGTCATGATGGACACATGCACACATAGAGAATGATGAAGTGTAGCGTTTCCTCAATCACAATCTATCCCCAATCACAATTTTTCTATCACTCAAAAATAACAGTGGAGAGAAGAACGCAGAGATTGCACAAGGTAAAAGAAAATCTGATGTGGAAGAGTGGAAACAAATATGACGCAGAGAAGGAAGAAATTTGGTATTATAGATGTGAATCAATGGTTACAATAGCTTCTTCATGAAGCCTCTACCACCCGATCACCCCCGAGCTATCACAATCGCATTCACACTCGCACTCTCAATCACACTCTCACTCTAACTCTCACTCTCAATCGCACTCTCAATCACAAGGTAATTCTCAGATTTCTGTGTGTCCTCTGTGTTGATGCGTAGGTCTCCCTATATCAGAGTTTGATCGCTGCCTTTTTCCAAAGAAGTGTGCGATCCCCCAAATTTAGAAACAGTTGACTTTCTCCAAAACTTTTGCAAAAAGCCGTGCGATCGTAGTGTTCTTTCTTTCTTTAGCGTACCTATCAAAAATAGGAGAAAAACACCAAGAAGACATATCCCAAAACATCCATAATTAGACATGGTGACACGTGAGCATCAGAATCATGGATTCGAATCGAATTAGATAAGCCCTCGTTTTTTTTTTTTGGAGTGTTCAAAAACGGCACTTTTCAAAGCCCTATAACTCAAAAACGGTGAGGAATTAGTTTACGCTTGTGAGAGACTCTTTTATTAAAATTTGCGATCTGCACAATAGTGCTAGACACGTTCGAGGTCCAAATTCACCTTGAAATGTCACTTTTGAGCCTTGAAAGTTTCAAAATTCTAGAGAAAGAGTAAAATCAAGGCATTTTCTTACAATGAACTAAATGTAGGACCTTGAACAAGGTACTTAAAACATGATTCACAAGAATTTCACTTAGGCACTTTTATTCTCCTATAATTGCTCTGCCTTTCTCTCATACAGAGTTTTTCTTAATTCTTTCATCTTCACCTTCAAAATTCGACTAGAAAACATGACGCAAATAAGTTCTAGAGAGAGAAAATGAAACTTTTGAACCCAAAATTTTTCCTATATGCATAAAATGACCTAATTATTCATTCTAAGCATTATCCCCACAATGAAGTTCAGAAAGTTCAAAATGAATTATTTCACTAGAAAAGAGGCCCATTACAATTCTTCCCCCCTTTAAGAACTCTGTCCTCAGAGTTCGAAAGAAGGATAATGTGTTAGGAAATCATGTAAATTCACCCAACTCGAATCTTCTACTGGGTATGAGTGCCATTTCACCCAAATTTCTACTTTAGATCTATTTCTAAGAAATTTTTCCTTCCTATCTAATATTATGTCCGGTTCAAGCTCAAAAGAGCCATTATCTTTCAGCTTATAATTGTCCTGCAAAACATGAGCAACATTGGATACATATCTTTTAAGTAAGCTAACATGAAATACAGGATGCACATTTAAATGTTTAGGTAATTCTTGAAAATAAACAAGAGATCCAATCTCTTTCAAAACTTTAAAAGGACCTGCATATCGAGGAGAAAGTCTATGATCCTTCCCTAGCAACAAGTTAGATCGATGAGGATTAACTTTAAGAAATACCATATCATCAACTTGGAATTCAAGTGGTCTTCTCTTTAAATCATAGAGCTTCTTTTGTCTTTTTGAGCTTCTTTTATGTGTTTCTTAATTTTTCCAAGTTCTTCATCCACCGTATCAAGCATTTCTTTGGATACTTCTACTTTATTTGGAAAACCCAAAAATGAAGGTGGAGTCAAACAATTATAACCATACATAGCTTCAAACAGAATCATTTTTATAGATGCATGCCATGCACTATTGTATGCAAACTCAACCAAGGGTAAATATTCACTCCAATTATTCTGCTTTTCATTCACATACATACCCAACATATCTTCAACTACCCTGTTAACCCTCTTGGTTTCTCCATCAGTTTATGGATGGAAAGTTGTACTCATACGAACTTGAGTTCCAATCGATTCAAATGTTGCTTTCCAAAAGTTTGACGTAAATCTAGAATCTCTATCAGAAATTATGCTTTTGGGCATTCCATGCAATCGAAATATTTCTTTTACAAAGATTCTTGCAACATTCAATGCAGTATCAGTCTTTTTCATAGGAAAGAAATGTGCCATCTTGGTAAGCCAATCGACTACAAAAAATATGGTATCATGCTTACTTCTGGTCATAGGTAGCTTAGTGATAAAGTCCATAGAAATAGACTCCCACCTCTGATTTGGAACATCCAAAGGTTGAACCATTCCAGGCATCCTTTGAAACTCAGATTTCACCTGTTGGCACTTCAAACATTCGCTTATATATTTTCTAATATCCTGCTTCATACATGGCCAAAATTAAGACTATTTTAATGGAGATTCAGAAGATAGGCATTGCCGATTGTTACAATACAATGTTCCATTCTGCAAATGAAATTTTTCCTCATACATCGATCCCCTGTTCGCACTCAAAGCATTCAAAATAGGTTCATAAAAAGGATCTTGTTTTATCTCTTCTTGAATTTGATTGAGAAAATTAGAATTTATTACAGAAACAAGATTACACAAAGGTCTCCGACTCAATTCATCAACAACCTTATTTTCCTTACCAGCCAGATACTTAATGTCAAAATCATACTCACTTAATAATTAAATCCAATGCTTCTTCCTGTTGTTAAGCAATGGTTGTGTGAAGATGTATTTTAGACTCTGATGATCTGTTTTCAATTCAAACTTAACCCCTAACAATAGATGTCTCTAGTGCCTAAGTGCATGCACAACAGCAAGCATTTCTAAATCATGAGTAGGATAGTGAAGTTCATGTTTTCTTAGTTTTTTGGACTCATATGTGACCACCCTACCATCCAGTGAAAGAACACATCCTACCTGACTACCACTTTCATCACATGCAACCACAAAAGGCTTTCCCATTTCCGGTATTTTTCAAAACACAATTCTCAACGACTTTTTGTTTCAATGTTTCAAATGATTTTTGACAGGCATCACTCCACACAAATCCTACATTCTTTTTAGTCAATTCTGTGAGGGGAGTAGCTACCTTAGAGAAATCCTTAATATGTGCTCTTTCATATTGTGCCAACCCAAGAAATCTTCTAACATCCCTTACAGTCTTAGGAATCGGCCAATCAACTATTGTTTTTACTTTATCTTCATCTATAAGGATTCCTTCTTTTGATATTACTCTTCCTAGATACACAAGTTTATCCTTAGCAAAGAAACACTTACTCTTTTTCCATACAATTTGTGTTCTCTAAGAGTTTGTAAAGTCTTCTTAGATGTACCGCATGCTCAGAATCATCTTTAGAGTATACAAATATATCATCAAGGAATACTAAGATGAATTCATCTAGGTAATCATGAAAAATATTATTCACCAAGCACATAAATGTGGCAAGAGCATTTGTTAATCCAAAAGGTAGAACCGTAAACTCATAGTGACCATATCTTGTTCAAAAAGCTGTCTTAGGAATATCCTCTGTTTTGATCCTAATTTGGTGATATCCAGATCCTAAGTCAATCTTCGTGAAACAGTCACTCCACTTAATTGACCTAATAAGTCATCTATGTGAGGGAGTGGATACTTATTCTTAATTGTTCTTTTATTCAACCCCCTATAGTCAATGCATAATCAACTAGTGGAACCATCAATTTAGCAACCATAGAGGGGTGATCAATCGCGTATCAACTAGTGGAGCCATCAATTTAGCAACCATAGAGGGAGAAGTACTACCTAATTATATAAGTGGGTATCGAGTGAAGAAGTATTTAGAGCCATTAACAGAAGAGATGTTGTTAAGACTTCTAGCAGCAAGAAATAGACGAGAAGAAGAAGAGAAAATACCTGAGGAGGCACAACAGGAGGCCCTAGAATGAATAAGGAAATGAAAGCAATGGATGAGAGAGAGGGATGAAAGATATCGGCTAGGAGAGATCCCAATGGCTAATTTTAGAGCCTCAGAAAACCTAGGACATCAAATGGGGCAACCCTATTTGAACTTAGGAGTGGGAACAGAGGAATACCACTTGGTGAATGCTGTCATTGACATAGGGGCAGTTATCAGCTGCATCAAATCCTCTCTAGCTCATCTGCTCAAAGCACAATTACCTACAACCAAAGCACATCTGATTGGAATAGGAGGAAAGGTTACTGAATGCATAGGCGAGATTACCTTATCATTGCACCTAGGAATAACACAGTGCAACCAAAACTATTATTATGCCATGATCAAGATTTATTAGAAGAGCTTGTGTTAGGCTAGGATTGGATATCTGAATATGAGATAATGATCCAATTAGCCTTGAGCTACATATCAGCCAAGATAGGGCATCCCGAAGTATTCAGTTTGCTAGAAGAACCACCTGTCAAAGCCACTGGTCTAGCTCTAAGAGATCAATCACTCATGCATGATGATGCTTGTACATCTACCTCCACTATGGAACCCCCATCTCCAAGCAATTCACGTGAGTTTGCACCGATTCTTAATCTTACACACACTCATCATCCAATGGAACCCTCTACTAACATCGTTTCCATAGAGAGCCCTAGTGAGGACTTGAGCACAAGAGTGACTAGTTAGCATAGTCATCCTGAATCTTCTGCATTAGAATATATCCAACTCAAGGCACCAGACAGGCATAGATTCAGAAGGATCAAGTAGTAGCATATCACCAAAAGCAAAGCCACCACCCACAAGGGAATGAACAACAGGTCAAGATTTCAAGACAAGCTGGATCGCGAGGTTTACAGAAGATTGTCCAAATATGGATCCTAAAGAAGCTGATTGCTGCTCAACCCTTTGAACACGAATATGGATTCCCAAATCACATGTGCGAATGGCCAAAACTAAACTAAAAACACCAGTACAAAAGTAGGATCCATCCAAAATAGAGTCAAAGGAGTAAGAAAAACGTGACGACTCGAAATTGCAGAAACATAAGTACTCAATGAAGACGACTCCAAGAGATGAATGGCTAGCAAAGAAGAATCACAAAACGACAACCACACATAGCACAACAAAAGACAAGGATGCACTCAAGGACAACAAAACAAAGTTGATTTGGATACCCAAATCGCGATCGTCATTGACAAACTTGCCAGCAACTACTTCTTACACACATCTTGAGTTCCATGCACCTCGAACATGCATAATAGGGCCACATTATGATGCCATGCATTCGACACATAATTCTTCCTCTATTTATTAGTGATGCACATTTCCCTCCAAGGGAATATTGAAGCACTTGTACAATAACCTTGGGGGAAAATAATTAAGCTTCGACTACTCACTAATGTTCTTGTTTTCTTTCAAAAAAACAAAAGAAAAAATATATATATGAAAAAATCCCAGGTCACAATTCACTCAAAGAACTACTCGATTCATGGAGATTAATGGGAAATAAGTCATGCAACCACTTTTACATTGATCATGGTGTGCTTTAAGTGCAGACGGCATCACCAGATTCTGAAGCTACGCAAGAGGAAGAGGTCTTGTGTCTCACTTTGGAATCGATTACGAAGGCAAGAGGTCATTGGTTCCTCAAAGACCAACCGGTGGCAGACCTCATCTTTTTGCCCATATCAAGATTATGGATAGGGATCACTATTTTCCATTCATGTTGCAAGAATTTCGAACATAATACAAGGATTGCCAAGCATCATGAAAGTTTGGACAAGGGCCGCAATCGATGCATTTCTATAAATCCCAATTTATTTACTGGATTTTCAAAGATGCACTCAAGTTATGAACACACTACAGGCGGCCACGGATAAGCCCTCAATTCCAGAAGCTAAAGTTCTTAACAAAATGGGGGCATGGAAAACTATTCGATTTACACATGAACACATCAAAAAAAGCTTTTGAATGGAGTCGGAATGGCCTCACAAATCTCAAAGAGGAATGTCATGATGCTAAAAAGAAGGTCTTTCTAGAAATTAACAGGATAGATATTGAAGAATCAGTCCATGTGGTGCATCAACATTTTTGTTTCCCAAGCATGAACATACATACAACACCTCAAAAGATTGTAGTTCAATTTTTATGTCATGCTATGAGGCAAATTGGGAACCAAGTCAACCTTACACCATACATACAAGAACATTTATTTGAAGCTAAGAAGAAATGGAATCATTAGAAGCAGTCAGACACAATTCCAAAGAAAAAGAAAACAAACTTATCCAAAGAGGAAGTGGGAACAATTTTGAAGAAGCCAATGTGGGGGGCTAAGCGAGCTAGAGAAGAAGAAGCACAGGAAACCCCACAATCGAAGCGAGCACATCTACTCCCAAGGGTTTCGTTGACCCAACCTCCAATAACACAAAGAGATATCTAAGCGGCTTTATAAGAAACACATACTTACATGCGGGGTCAAATGGCATCAATAGAGACAGTCTAGAAGATTCTAGAAGAAGGGACACAAAGAACACAACCCATCACAAGCTGCCAGATACAAGGAATTGGGACAATGACTCGAGCTCCAATGAAGAATCTAGCTGTGAACATGACCCATTGGACACAGATATAAGGACAAACATGAATGATGAATAATGGATGGAGATTCACCAAATCAAAACCACTCCCGACAATCAAAACTCACAAGTACAAAATCACGAAGTACAATCTAAAGGAAGACACCTCATCCAATTGAATACACAATCCAAGATCAGTATAAAAGAAGTATCTACACCAAAAACAGATGTGGTACCACCAATAAAGGAAGAATTACAAATGACCCTAGAAAAAGAAAGGCTATCACAACAAAATGTGGACAAAAGTGTGATTGAAATTCCCGATGATACTCCACAAGGTAAGGAAGTAACCAAAGAGGTTGAGCCAATGATACAACTCCATATTCCACAGCCCCACGACACAACACTACATGTGGCACAAGGAAAAGATGCTACCACAGGTGAAGAACCTACCATACCTAAAACATAGTTAAACGTAGATGTATCTCAATTGAAACTCGTAGTGAAGAAAATGATATAAACGGCGATGGATACGCAAAAAAAAAATGTTCGAGACAGATGTAGATTAGGATCAGGCTATGAGAGAGAGAAGACACTTCCAAGTGATGAGTGAAAACTTATGAGCGAAATTAATTCAAGTTCAACAGGCACTCTCAACCAAGGAATCAAAAGTTAAAGAAGCCAGGGAACAATGTATCACACTAATGGAGGAAAACGAAAAAATACAGGATCAGCTATAGAAAAAGTACGAAGCTGGTGAAGCAGAAAAGGAAAGAATAAATGCTAGGAGTAACCTATTAAAAACTCAGATCAAGGTATACATAGAAGAAATCGACAATTTACGAAATAGAAATAAGGAACTTATGTATGCCATACTGTACAACCAACCTATAGAAGCACCAGAGATAGCTGCAACAGACATGAAGGCATTGGAACATCAGATTGCAAAGTATAAAAATCTGTTGAAACAAGAGCAAACCATCAGAGAAGAATGGGAAAAAGGTATATACATGATACTAATAAACTTCGAACACAATGGAAAGCTATTGAAGAAAAACTTTTAGTAGTTTATAATGAAGATGCAGACTAAATAGCAGCCATCGACCAGGAATGTTTGATGGCCAAAGGCGCAATAACAACAACCCTCAATGAAATCAAAGAGAAGGAAGAACTCATTGCACAATTAGAAGCTCAATTAAAATAACATGCCACAATCGGGACACGAAAAGAGACGCAACAAGGAAATCCTACTGATGAGGTAGAGGTACATCCTGTATCTCCCCCAATCTATCATTCACCAGTAAAAGAGTAGAGGACGGAACCTTGTGATGATCATCCCATGCTATATACTACAAAAATAGGTCAAAAGGAATGGGCACTATTGGTGTCCCGATTGATAGAAAATTTTGAAAATGAAGTAGTCAAAGTAATGAAGGATGCAAAAGATTAAAGGCAAAGACTTGGATCAGATCATAAGGCCATTCAACATACCTTATGGGCTATTGAAAGAGCAAACATATCGGTATATAAAGCAGACAATGTTAAAAGATCCAGATGAGCAGTTGGACTTCAAAGCAAACACCTTCACTTACACTCAAGAGGAATTTGAGGCAGCACAACCACTTTGGAGAAGGAAATGTTTGGAAACGAATCCTTCTTTGTGGGTGCACTAGCAAGCAACACCATATTTATTACAGGTAAATCCCTCTTTTTTCCCAATGCCTCACCGACGTGACACACAAGAATTTTTGGAAATGCAAAAAAGTGGTAAGCTCGATAAAAAATGGCTTAATTACCCACTACTTCCAAGTCCACCCCACAACTATTTACCAACTGAAGAATACGTGGTGAGATCCATCAAATTTTGGTTAAATCATTATGCGACAGTACCCGATCTCACAATAAAGATGACCAATAAAATCCTCACCATGATACTGATAGTACTCAAAGTTTTCAAGCATGCAGCATACACATTTTTGAATTTCATTGGCATTAACCAAGGCACTGATATTCTTGTTTTTGATCTATCAGTTATGCCTAGTTGCCCTACAATTATGGCATACTACTCCAGAATTATGTTTTTGCTGAGCCCCTACATGCAAACTTTTGAGGAAGCATTTTTTATAGGATTTTTTGACATTGACTTAGAAGTTTTCTTAAAGATGCTAACTAATCTGAATGCCATACTAGTTGCGTATGAATTAAGCTTCTTTGCAGACCATCGACAGGCACCACAGGATGGTGTGACAGCTGAACAATGGAAGAAATTGACGATACGTGAAGCCAATCTACTTAATGAAATAGAGCAAAAGGTCTATAGGACATACTACCCCCGCATTCCAAAGCCTATCGGGGACGACGGAGTTCAGGACGGGGGTAGTGTTGAAGGAGAATCACGCAAGAGGAAAAAGAGAAGGAAACCAAGGAAGAAGCTTCATTAAAGACAATATATCTGAAGACATATCTCTGTAGGAAGCCCTGCAGGGGCAGACAACACCCTTCTTTGCATAGAGCCCCAGGAGGGCATACAACAGTGGGAAGTACGCAATAGGCAAGGACAGATCAAGGCTAGTAATTATCCATGAAGAAGTGCAAGAAGATATCCGACAGATTTAGAGCCCCGAAAAGGTGCTTCAACCTCTTGATCTTCAGGAGGTCAAGATCGAAGGCCGAAGATCCAGTCCTTCATACCTTCCACTGGTTGCGTGCATGGCAGTCCGACTTAACACAACAACCTGGATTTAAAGAGGTTATTCGTGAGCTAGACTACAAATCTAATGTACTCCATCTTCACAGGTTGTGTGCAATGTAAAGAAAAAAAGATTCCAAAACCAATGCAACAGGTCCCGAGTTATGATTAGTTCCTTGACCATTGGTAAATTATATCATTATGATTTCCACAGAAGCTAGTAGTGGACAACTATAAAGAGACTATCAGTTAGTAAAGAACTAGATCGACTACAGGCACAAAACTAGAGGCAAGAAGTGAAGCCTATCAAGGGACAACAGAGACAAAGAGGGGAGAGTGTTGCAGAGCCAAGAAGAGCAAAGTTGCAGAGAAAAAGAAGGGGCCCAAAATTTTTCTGATTTGGATATTTCATTTTTGTACCATAGTCATTTTGTAATATATTTTCCGATGTAAATGCACTAGAGGAGTCCTTTAGATGCATACCCATAGAGATTTGTATCATTACCTTTGTAAATTAGTAGGTAATTAGTCTTTTAGCAATAAAGTGCTAGTCTCTTGTGTGAAAGGACCAATTCCAAGGCAAAAGTATACAAGTCATTTTGTGACTCTTTGTAAGAACTTTTTGCCATTATGAGAATCAAGAGCACAGAATTTAGAATTTGTGTCTTCTTCTCTCCGTATCTTCTCCCTTGTGAGCTTGCATGCATGTGTGATGCTTGAAAAGAGTGCTTACAAGTGTTGTCTATCCATGAAAGTGCTTGTTTGGCTATTGGTAAGGTGTGTGTTAAGTGTAGGAAGTGCTGAAGCGTAGGAAGATCTTTCCCATGGCTCAGTACTTTCCTCATAACTTGAAGCAAGAGCATTAGAATTGAGTGAAAACACATCACTGGATGTATCTTCTTGAGAGCTTTGAAATGAACTTGTTATTCACTATATTCGGAGTTTAAAGCTGCAAGAAAAGCTCAAGTTACTATTGACTATTATTCTAAGTGTCACGACACCAGAGCCGACCTTGAAAGCTTGAATGTAGTGGATTTATACTTGCATGTACCTTGTTAGACCTCATTTGCATTGACCATCATTTGAATGCATGTCCTCATACACTCGGCTAGGTTTTGATACTCCTTCTTCAACTTTCGCTCCCATGGAATGATGGTATGACAAGAGAAGAGTTATTATCATTGAGAATAAAGCAAGTAGAACAAGGAATGAAAAGTTGAAAGAAGCAGTCCAAAAGTTAAAGGAGTCAAGGTTAAAGAACAAGATTTATTTTGACAAAACCCATCGACTGAGACCACGTATGATTGAGGTAGATGATTGGGTATTGGTGTACGACAGTACATTCGATACTCAATACGATGCTAGGAAGAAATTGACCAAACGATGGTTTGGGCCGTATGTGGTGACGTCTGTATTTGAAAATGGTATGTATGCACTTCGCGAGTTAGAAATACTCCTTTGAGATCTTTGATTGCAAGAAAGAGGATAAAATTATTCAAGAAAAGAAATGAAGCAGATTATGAGATTGAGCAAGAACTTCTAGAGGATATGATGGCACTGGAGGATGCTGATGACACTGAGACTGATGCTGATGAAGAATGATAGACCATGGAATTAAAGAAAAGCTGGATCAAAATGAAGAAAAATGACCAGGTGAAATGTTTCTGATTTGAGATGTGTTTTCTTTTTGATAGAGCATATGCATTGCATTGATGTGTGTGATAAAGATATGTATGAGTTTATGAAAATCATGTAGAATGAAGATAACAAAGATCTATTATGGGTTTGCATGAAGCATGAGCGGCTAAAAATTATATGAATAGGATCAGTTAGTGGACTAGAGACTTTTGGGAGTGAAAGCTTGGGAATGTGATGGCATGCTTAGACCGAGTGCATGTATATGCTGATTCATTTGAACACTTAGTGAGTGGGAAACTTTGGATCCTAGTATTTATTTCTTGCAAAATCGTACCTCCATATGGATCGTGATATAAAGAAACATTCATACTCATGCCAGCTGTATATGTGCGTGTATGTCGTTGGTGCGCTACGATGGGCTAGTAGGCGGGTGGAACCACCTTGGTCGGGTGATCAAGGCCACGAGCCGTAGCTAGTTTCGTCATAGGCCTGACCTATCTGTTGTCATGCGCTTGTATGGGTCGGTAGGCGGGTGGAGTCACTCTGATCGGGTGGTCAGAGCCACGAGCTGACGTTGATTTCATGCAGGGCTGACGTTGTGTATGTCGTGCGCTATGTCGGGTCGGTAGACAGGTGGAACAAACTTGGCCGGGCGGACAAGTCCATGAGTCGCACCCGATTTCGACATAGGCCGATTTTTGAAAAATGAAAGATAAAAAGAAATGCTAAGCTGAGATGAAGAGAAAAAGAAAAATAAAATAAAAAAAAAAGAAAGAGATCTAATGCAGAGTTGGAGAGTAGGAGATAAATAGTGGGAATCGAGGTATATTCTACAAACTGAGCTAGTAGATACATATGTATATGCTAGTACTTAGAATGAGCAGTTGGATCTAAACCAGTTGAACAAAGAGAAGATCTAGAAAGCCAACGGTTTATTCATATAGTTACTTGTCAGATTGCGGATGCAGAAACATATTATGATATTTGCGAAGCTTGAATCTACCTAATTTTCTAAAATTCGTACTAATCTTTATAAAAATTGCATGTATTGCATGAAGTCACGTTTTGATTTTGAGAAGAAAAAGATAAAAAGTATAAAGAGATTTCAAAAGGAACGATGTGCATGTTTAGCGGGGGCGAATGTCGGGATGAAATCCCGCAGGGACTGTGCACTGATTTTTTTCAAAGTTCATTGTTTTATGAGTTTTGTGTGATGTTTTGACTAAAGAGGGGTATATTTGATGCATAATTTGGTAGAATTGATTGATTATGTGATGCGAAGACATGTTTGAGATGAATGTTAGACTTGTGTGTGTAAACAACTTACGTTTGATCTTTAAAGCCTTAGGTTTGACCCTTGAAACTGACTGAAATTGAGGGTTTATCCCTTGAAAATCGGACTTGAACCCTTGGAAACCCTTGGAGTTTAGGCCAAAATTGTAAATAAACCATTAAATTGACGAGCTTGCGTTAATTGTGAGCAAACCCCTAATTTTTCCCCGACCAAAAACCCTAGTTTAGATCCTTGAAATTGGCGGTTATTCTAGGTCAAACCCTAAAGACCAATTAATCCGTGAACATCCAGTGTGAAAATGAAAACTTAGTCAAGGGGAAAATTAAAAAGACTGCCAAAAATAGAAAGTTCATTGAGGAGGTTAGAACGTTCTAGAAGGAAGTCCTAGGGAGGGGCCTATAAATAAGTCCAAACTCATTTGCTTCTTTCCCATCCTGTGGATTGCCCTTGTGGATTGTCTCCTCCAGGTATGCTCCTTGTCCGAACTTGTTCATTCACGTTTTTCATGTTCTTGAGCATGCCTTCCATTACCAAGCCCATGAGAGAGAGATGGAAAGGAAATACTTTTCACTTTCGATAGCTATGAGAAGGTTCTTCTTTTTTTGGTGTGTGGTTGTTCTCTTCATGAGAGTTGTAGCTTCATCGTTTTCATAACATTAAAATGAGATTAGCTTTGGATCAAAGAGATACAGAGATGTGCTTCACATCACCGTAGAGAGAGACAGGGAGTGAGAGAGAGGCCCTGGTTGGCGGCGCTCACGCTTTGAAGAGAGAGATTTCGTGAGCTTCGACGTTAGGAAGAAAGAGATTTATGGATACAGAATAGCATGGCGCTGTCGGCTTGTGCGCATCACAGGTAGAGAAAGAGTCGAGCGCTGCTCTTGCTATTTGACCATGTAGAGAGCTCACGTTTGTAGAGAGAGAAAGACAGAGGATAGAGACTATTAGAGAGCCTTCGACTGGCACAGATTTGGGGATGTTAGGCACGCACGCGAGTCAGATGTAGAGAGAGTGATGGAGTCCGTCTGGCGAATCTGGCTGCGTGCAATAAAACGTGGAAGAGAGAGAGTTTGTCGACCGCTGCGTGTCGCACCTCTATACTCAGCCTCTGTAGAAGATAAAGCAACTGTAGGTTATTTCTTTGAACTCCATGTTATTGTCTTGTTTCCTACAATTACCACATATCCACTTGTGGATCTTCTGTCATCTTTGTTTCCAGCCCAATCTGCATCACTAAAGACTTTAACAGTTAGATCAGCATCATGACTATAGAATAATCCTTTGTTCATGGTACCTTTCAAATACCTAAGCACTCTTTTTGCTGCATGCATATGAGGTACTCTAGGTTCATGCATAAACTGTGACAATACTCGCACTGCATAGCATATATCAGGTCTAGTTTTTGTTGCATAAATCAAAGATCCTACCATGGATCTATATGCATTCATATCATGCAACTCATCACCTTCCTTTGCACTCAACTTTACATTACATTCCATTGGAGTAGAAACAAATTTACATTCCTGCATACCAAACCTTTTCAGCATATCACATATATACTTTCTATGTATCAACCACATACCTTCATTGCCATACACAATTTCAATCCCAAGAAAGTATCTAAGCAAACCAAGATCTTAAATTTTAAATTCCTTTCCCAAATTACCTTTTATCTCATCAATTGCTTTTGCATCATTTCCTGTAATCAACAAGTCATCCACATAAATGCATACATAGACACACATGCCATCTACATGTTTTACATAAAGTGAAGGATCAGCATGACTCGCTGTGTATCCTTGCAGCATAAGATACTTTACCAACCTTGCATTCCATGCCCTTGATTCCTGCTTAAGACCATACATTGCCTTCTTTAACCTGCATACATGATTAGGACATTTTGCATCCACATAACCATCTGGTTGTGACATATACACTTCTTCATTTAACTCACCATTAAGAAAGGCATTCTTTATATCGAGTTGATATATATTCCACCTTTTACTTGCAGCTAAAGCCAACAAAGTTCTCACCGTTGCCATATTTGCTACTGGACTAAATGTTTCCTCATAGTCCAATCCTTGAGTTTGATTATATCCTTTTGCTACAAGTCTAGCCTTATATCTTGACACACTACCATCACTATTTCTTTTAATCTTAAAAACCCACTTGCAACCAATTACCTTTTGTTTTGGTGTCTTTGGAACTAAATTCCAAGTCTTGTTATCCTATAGTGCGTCCATTTCTTCTCTCATTGCTTTCTCCCACTTCTCATCTCTTTTTGCCTCATCATAACATGTGGGTTTATTTTCCTGCTCAACTTTTGTCATAAAAGCATAATGAGTATTCATGAAAGATTCATAAGTATACCTTTGAGGTTGCTTACTCACTCTTGAAGTTCTTCTTACCTCCAACATAGATGCTCTTCCTTTCTTATTAGGAACCTTTGATGATTCTCCATAGTCACATACATCACTAATTTCCTCTCCTTCATCATTAACTTCAACAAGTTTGAGTTTACCTTTACTTTTAACACTAGGAGGTGACTCTTGCCTTAATCTTCCATTGAAAGGTAGCTCTCTTTCTTCATCCAAACCACTTTTCTCATCACTTAAACTTCTTGTGGGCTGAGGTAAGCACTCATCTCTTTCACCTGTATCTTCTTCATCTCCATTTATGACCTGCAAACTTTTCTTATCTACATACCATGAAAGTGATTCATCAAAATTTACATCTGTTGAAACAATCACCTTATTGGTATGAGGATTAAAACATCTATATCCTCTTTCCGTATCTGCATAACCAATAAATATACACTTTTCAGCTTTCACATCAAGTTTTGATCTCACCTCACTAGGTACATGTACATAACATACACAACCAAATACTTTCAAATGACTTACACTTGGTTTCCTTCCATGCCATACCTCATATGGTGTCAAATGATGAACTCCAGCAGTAAGTACTCTATTCATAATGTACACACTTGTGCTAACAGCTTCAACCCAAAAAGAATTAGGCAAACACATATCATTTAGCATGCTTCTAGATGCTTCTGCTATGATTCTATTTCTTCTTTCTGCAACTCCATTTTGTTGTGGAGTATACCTGCATGTAACTTCTCTTTTGATACCTTCATCATACAAAAAATCAGTTAAAGCTTGAGAGAAATACTCTCCCCCTCCATCGGATCTTAGCTTCTTAACATATCTTCATGTTTGCTTCTCGACAAATGATTTAAAATTTTTGAAACAATCAAAGACTTCACTCTTATGTTTAATAAAATACACAAATGTCATTCTATTATGATCATCATTGAATGATACATAGTACTTATTACCAGCCAAGGATGCCTCTTTAGTAGGATCCCATACGTCCGTGTGTATAAGATCTAGCAATCCACTGCTTACATAGCTTGAATGCTTGAAAGGTTGTCTACTCTGCGTACCCATTTGACATGATTCACAAAGATGCACCATATGTTGCTTAGTAAGATCAGGTAATCCTTCAACAATCCTCTTCTTTGATAGCTCCTTTAACCTGTGTACATTCATGTGTCCAATCCTTTTGTGCCATAGATCAAGCTCTGCTATTCGATGCATACCATAAGAGAAATAGTTTGTATGATTTGGGTTTACCTTGAATGTAAACAATCTACCTTGTTTTTTACCTCTAGCAATTAACCTCCTTTGCTTTGGATCCTCAATGAAGCAACCTACATGATTAAATCTTATTTGCAAACCTTTTTCTACCATTTGACCAACTGGTATCAAATTCTTAGTGATCGTTGGCACATAAAGTACATCCTTCAAGCAATTTGTCTTGCTCTTATCCTGCATGACAACATCTCCAACCTGCATAATCTTATGTGTTGTATCATCTCCTGTTTCAACATGACCTTTACATGAAGGGTTATGCATATTAGAAAACCATGAAGCATCATGTGACATATGGTTAGAACAACCACTATCTACATACCATACATCACTATTGCAATTCATCTTAGTTTCTACATTCATCATAAGAAGAGAATCATAATCATCACTTTTACCTTCAACTGCATAGTTTCCTTGTTGTTTACCTCTTCTTGAATAACCTCCTCTTTGATTACCACCTTGATTATTTTCATTTTGATAACAATCTTTGGCATAGTGTCCATACCTTCCACATATATAGCAATTGTTGTTATCTTCACTCCTTTGTCTTTGATTGTAGTTGTAGTAGCCTCTTGTACCTCTAGCGCTTGATCTTCCTCTTCCTCTTGTGTTGACGAAGACACTTGAAGTCCCTTGATCATCGCTCCTTCTTCCTCGACCTCTATTTGAACCTCTTCTACCTCTGTTTCCACCTCTTGATGATCTTGCATAAAGAGCTTGTCCTTGAGATCCTTTTTGATCTGAAGTAGAACCATTTAGATTCATCTCCTTCGTGACCATGAGAGCAACAAGCTGATCAAAGTCTGGTAATTCTCCTCTAACATAAACTAAAGTAATGAATGGTTTCCATCTCTCATCATCCTTGAGTCCGTTGAGAGTATGTGCAACCAAGTCGTCGTCCTCTACATGAGCTTGAATTGATCCTAGTTGATGTGCAATCTCTTTAACCTTCAACAAGTAATCATTGACCGATGTCCTTGTATCTTTCTTTATGTTATTCAACTCATTTTTGAGTTGAATCTTCCTTTCTCTTGTACCTGTAGCATACAACCTCTCCAATGCAAGCCAAACATCTCTACTTGTGTCTAGATCTTTTATGTGTCCTACCATTGAATCTTGAATATTTTGTGATAAAATGAATATAACCCTTTTGTCTCTTTCATTCCAAAGTCTAAACTCCCTCAATTGTTGCTGATTTGGATCCTCTGGTAATATAGGTTTGATATCTGTTCCATCAATCAAACCATACAAGCCTCTACCTTGCAAGTATGCTGTGATTCTAAATTGCCATGCTTGATAGTTGTTCTTATCAAGCTTCTCTATTTGTGCATGTTGATCGCCCATTGTGCAAAATACTAAACTTCCTTCTTTAACCCTCCTTTTGGATATATGTGATAAGAAGAAGGATGAGATTAACCTTTGTAATAAAGTCTATGCACCTTTCTTTGTTTGGATGTTGCTTGAGATGCTTCCTTGCTATCTCCTTCTACCTTTGTGTAGTGTCGATGATGAACTGCTACTCCAATAGCTTCAAATTCTTCATCAACGTATTATAACCTTCTCCAAGCTTCAATTCCTTGCTCTGATACCGATGTTTGAGTTTATTGACCTCCAAAATATAGCTGGAAGTAGGTGGAACCCCCTAAGAACAAGTTGACCTTCTCACAAACTTCATCACAAAAAACCAGTCATACTTGTAGAGCTTACTGTTCTCTATTGGCTTAGAATTTTTTAAAACCGTTTTAATAATATATACTAGAGACCAAGAGCTTTCCAATGAGCCAAAGAACACTTAATTTGGATAAATACACAAGGAGATATGACCTCTGCAAGTTGGAGGTTTAATGGAGACCTTCAGCAGGGGTGAAACTAGAGAACACACACTACTTGCAGAGCGTACTGCTCTCACCTCAAAAATTCAATGATTATGAAAATTTAAAGGAAGAAAGTAGACAGTAAGAGCTTTCAAAGGAGCTATGAAACAGGTAATTTGGATATGTAATGAGGGAGATACAAGCTCTGCAATCTCTGCATACAAAACTACAGCAGCGTAGAGATACACATATGACTCTCTTGGACTTCCCACAAGATCACAACTTTTCTCCTTTTTTTATAGCATGGGAAACTACTATAAAACCTTCCTAATACATCTAAATTCCTGGTAGACACTTTGGTGGAGGTATTACATTACTCAAGTGCTCAAATAAGTAAAGTATTGATGGACTTTGAGAACTAGCCACATCGACCTTCCACTAGGACACCACGGTAGCTCCCTTGTGACTCACTAATTTGACTCACCATGTTCTAGAACTCACGTGGTATTTTGGCTATATTTAATGAATAATATGAGCCTTCTTGAAGTATTTGAAGACTTCCCAAAGGTATTTACATAATTTGAAACTTGTACCCTACATAAAACAAATGTTCGCAACACAATTGACTTCACATTGTGCTTTGTATTGTCACTTGTTTGAACAACATGATTAGATACCTTATTTTCCAAATCAGTCATTAATGCTATGTTACCACTCAGGTGATTGCTACACCCTGAGTCAATGTAGAAGACTCTTTGGTCTTCACTTTGCCTTTCACAAGTTGCATTCATTATCAATGTTGAATCCTCCTTCTGATCTGAAGCATAATTGTAGTAGATATTATTATATTGTTGACTTTGGAATCCTCTACCTGCATTTGTTCCAAAGTAACCCCTACTACCTCTTCCTCTGAAGTTACCTCTTTGATTTCTGCCACCTCTTCCTCTTGAATTAAAGTTCTGATTATATCCACCATTACTCTGAGTATTATGCCAACAATCATTAGCTAAGTGATTTGTCTTACCACAAATCCAGTAAGCTTTGACTCCATCTTTATTATTCCTACCTCTTCCTCTACCTTTGCCACCTCCTCTTCCTCTTAGGAAGTTGGCTTGACTAGTTGTGCCTTCTTCTTCATTTGCTTGTTGTTTTCCTTTGCTATTTTTCTTCTTATCCTTTGAGTACATTGCATGACCTGTACTCTTGTCACCTTCACCTTTCACATCCTGCTCGAAGGTTAACATATGTCCTAGCAACTGATTTAAGTCAAGAGTAAAATGATCAAGTGATAATTCAGTAGATAGAATGAATGGCTTCCATTTGTCATCACCTCTCAAACCTGTGAGGATTTGCCTTACCAATTTATCCTCCTCAATGTCTTCATCAACAGCTCCTAATGCATCTGCAATGTCCTTCAGTCTGGTTACATAATCTGAGATGGATTGAGAGGCCTTCTTCTTGAATGTAGTAAATTCTGCCCACAAGGATGCCTTCCTAGACTTTGTGGTATTTTGGAAATGCTCCTCCAAAGCATTCCATATATCACTTGCACTTTCAAGACCTCTAATGTGAGGTAGCAAGTAATCATTGACTGCCATATAGATAATGCTCCTAGCTTGAGCATCTCTCTTCATCCAATTCTTCAAATCTAATAATTCCTCCCTAGTTGGAACACTAGGATCTCTGAATTGAGGCTTTTCTTCTTCACCTGTAATATAACCTATCAAGTCTTTGCTCATTAGATGAGCTTCCATCCTCATTGACCATGCTGGATAGTTCTCTCTATCCAATTTCTCTATCTGAAGAGAATCTCCCATCTTTTCTTCACCTGTATATTGAATTCTTCAAACTTTATGAGTAATAGATGTACCTTTACTTCAAATAATACTCCTTTTGTCTTCCTTGGTGTCGTATGACCTCCTTCTCAACCTTTGCCCTCAAGCTTTCACCTTTTGAACCTTCAGATATTGAATTTTGTATGTCTGCAGCAGTCGGAGTCTTCCTTTCCTCGATTTTGATACAACCTGCTCTGATACCACTGATGGAGAGTGTTAATCTCCAAAAGAACAAGCTATCCTTGATGTTAGACCACCTCTATATCAAGAATAACTTTAAACTCCAACCAATTTTGGAAGACAAGCACCAAACTATCAAGAAATTAGTTAACTGTGAAGAAAGTTATTTCTCAGAAAAGTCTGCTGCACCTTAATCACTCATTGACTAATTATTTGTGTAAAGTTTTTGATAAAACTTTGTAGAATCTAGAGATTGCGCACCTTCTCCAAGTTAAAACACTTCAAAAACTTGAGTAGATTATGAGAAATGATTCAAACAATCTACCTATGTCTGAAACTGTCTCTCTGTATAGTCGACTTTGACACCTGCAACTTCTAAGACATGGTTCTCCAAAACTAGAACCCGTTTAAGCAAATGCTTTTAGACATAGATGGCTTACCTTCAATCTTAAATTTTGACTCCTCATTTGTGTAAAACTTTACACTATGCACTAAGCACTGTCCATTTCTTTGACCATCAAATTTGTGCCTGTTTAGAAGACACTCAACACTTTCTCACATATAGATGTTCCTATCCAAAATTCTCTCAGCCTGATCACAATTGGAAGCTAAAAATTTTTACAGAAGTCGATTACCTATAGACTTAGACTTGTACAAAAGCATTTCACAAAAGATCTAACACAGAAGGAGCAAACTCAGAAATATTGGGCGCAATATTTTCTTCATTTCTGAGAAAAATTACAACTGAGTGATGAGAGAGTCTTGATTCCCTTCTAAGATGTCTAATGACTCTTACAACTCCCGATTACTCTATTCTCATGCTCTCTCATACTTGTCCCGACATTTTCCAAAGTATATATAGACAAAAATTTACAAGCTTATGACTAGTCAAAGATATAAGTGAACTATCTCTGACATAATGTTCATATGTGTACACATCTTCCAAATTCTGAATGTGTCCTTCCTTCATGCTTCACAACTTGTTCTCTTCTCAAATCCTTGACTTCATTTCCATGTCAAAACATCAATTGGTGATTGTCTTGCACCAACATTATGTGCATGACTATAGGTGACAATCTCATTACATGTTTCTTTTAATGCTCAATTGTGATGCCATGCGATGATCACATCGCTAGCTATGTTTTGACCCTGAGTCAATCAAGGCCAGGGCAAAACATGACTCCTCGTCGCTCCCTAACTTCACCTTTATCTCTGGAGTTCCTCTTGCCCAAAAATTCTTTGTAAACTCACTTTCTGTCTTTCTCATCTCATCATCAGGTATGATAGGACCTAGGGAATTCCTATGACACCTAGCAACCTTATCATCATCGTCGTCAGATGTGTCACTCAGTGCAACAGCCTCATTTGTCACATGGATATCTTCAATTGCTTCTTTCATCTCTACATCTTCAGGTAGTGGAAACCTCTTTCTCTTGACCAACTTTATAAAACTATCCTTGAGTTCAGGCTTCGCTATGGAGAAGACCTGCTCCAGGGACATGGTCACCTGACTCTTCAACAGAATGTCATTTAATATCTGTCTTGCATCATTTTTCTTTTCCAACTCTGAAATTAGTACGGCCTTTGGAGTTCTTTTCTTTTTCTTCTTCTTTTCTTTGTCAGCCTCTTGAATATTCACTTGAATTTCATCGGCCTTTTGAATAGGCTCTGGTTCTTTCTCCTTTTCTTTAGTCGGTTCTTGAATTTTAGATGGCCCAGCTGGCCTCTTTCCCTCTCTTATCTCCTTCTTCTTTGCCTCTGCCTGAGTAGCAACAGGCTCTTTGAATTGTACTTTCTTTTCAGGCTCTTTAGCCTTCTCTTCAGCCTCTTGGCTTTGTTTCCTGGTCACTCTCCTTTCTGGCTCAGTCTCTTCCTGACTCATCCCTCTTCCTCTTTTCTTCCACATTTGCTATATGTGAATAGACCGAGGATTCTTCAACAGGAGACTTCCAAGCAGTCTTCTGCATAATCGCATCCCTAGCCTTCACTAAAGCCTCAATGGAATAATTTCTTTGGGGTCGAGTTCTAGGCACTTTTTCATCTTCCTCCTCAACCGGTTCTAATCGTGCAGCTGATGTACTTGCATTATTGCCAGATAAATTTTCATACAATTTCTTCATTCGCCCCTTTCCCCAATTCACAGGTAGAGGAAGGCGAGTCCTGAAGTCACATAGCTTCTTATCGATGTCTATCACTAGTTGATGCTCTTTTGCTAGCTTAAGCTCTTCACAGGCATATGAAAAATGTTCTTGTGTGTCGCACCATACGCATCTCTTTGCCCCTCCAAACCCACCAGTCGCTCGTCTCTCAAAAGGACCAGTGTTTCTTTGGAATGTAGGCTGCATTGGTGGTGCAGGTATCTGTTGGGCAACATGTTGCACTGGAGGTGCAGGCTGAGGCATCACATAACCTTGGATATTTGGAATGGGCATAGTACCTCTCTGTAATGTATCTGCAGAACTTGTACTCGTCTGAGGAGGAGTGGGGTCCTGATATCCCATAGAATAAACTTATTGTGAATACTGGCCATTTCTTTTGACATAGACGCTTGCATCGTAATAAGATTCTCTATCTGTCGACTGAGAATCTCAACCTGTAGCTCCATTGGCGATCGCGAAGTGGATGCAACATTAGCAAAAGCCGATGCTGCAAGCACATTCGGGATTGTTGGAAGGGGAGCCTCCCTAGGCGGTTGTGGAGCTACCACTGCAGGTCTATCATATAGTACCGCTTGGCGTTGCCTCATCTGGGGGCGCCTCGCCTGTGCTCTCTCGAGCGTGCGCGATCCTCGTAGGGCCCCTTGCCCCTCGGAAGTGTCGAGATGTGTGTGCATACGCGTGGGACTGTGGGCGTCAGAAAGAGACTATCGGAGATGGTAGTGAAACACGAGATGCAAATGAATCTCGACGATACAAGGAAATGAAACTCAAGTACTCCAATAAAATGAATGATACAGATAAGCCGCAACAGTGCAGGCCGCTAGTACAATGAAACCGCTACAGTGCGGTGTGATGATACAATATAAACGCCGCCGCTACAGTGCGGATCGGCCGATATAAAATAGATCCCTCGCTACAGTGCGAGAAACCGCCCTCGGGATTCCGCGTTGGTCTTCGCGGTCCAAGCTTTTCTTGCAACTTTACTTCGGTCCGTTCTTTTCTTCAAGTATCCTCCGCAATGCGAGAAACCGCCCTCGGGATTCCGCATTGGTCTTCGCGGTCCAAGCTTTCTTGCAACTTTACTTCGGTCCGTTCTTTTCTTCAAGTATCTTCCTTCGCTGTACTTCAGATAATCAGAAACCGCATAAACCTGGAGGAGACGATCCACAAGGGCAATCCACAGGATGGAGGCATCATGTTAGTATATTAAAGCATGTAAAAATTCACTCGTAAATTGAAGCATCATAGACTTCAATGAAATTCATTGTGAAATCAATTCTTCAAGTCAACTAGCATTCTCAAGCTCTGAAAACGAACTTTCAATTTGATTCATTGATTTATCTTCATGCATAATTATCCTGAATATGGTATGTCTTAACATTTTGAAAAGGGGTATAATCATAAATTTGATTTCAACACATCACAAAGTGATACATGCTTACGATTCATGCAACCACCATCATTTTGACTTCCATTTGCTTATTGAAAAAGTGTTTTCTCCTTTTTTACGTGTTCTTGAAACAAAGCCAATTTGAATTCTTAGAATCATACCAAATTCATCGCGTGCACCTATTGCGTCTAATCTCATCTCTCTCCCGGTCTTTCTGGACACCGCCATAGCAGCACTACATCTCTCTCTACAAACATGAGTTTTCTGAAGCGCTGTTCAGTGGCCTTTCTCTCTCCGAATTTTGTTGCGTGCATCCTTCACTATACACCTTCGAGAAACTTTCTCGCGCATCAGTGGCAGGTCACGCAGCCAGCTAAGGTCTCTGTCTCTGCATATCTCCATAATCCTGCGAATTCATCTACGCACGGCCGTCTCTCTCTCTCTCTCATACACATTTGGATTCCCTACGCGAAGGTGGCAGCTCCCTCGGATCTCTCTCTCTCACTCTAGTTGCTGCCGTAGATTTTGCAGGTGACTCTCTCTGTCCACGCGCGCAAGAGGCATCTCCAGATCTCTCCTTTGATCCCGAGTCACGACACGAATCCATCCTCTCTCTAGAGAGCAATGCCGCCATTGACTGTTCTGTCGGTGTCTTATGCAACCGCCACCTGGTGTGGCTTGCTTGAATCTCTATTATCAGGACGCGCTCTATCCTTCTCCACCATTTTACTCTACGCGCGCGCATCAACAACAGCCACACCACGTCTGCCAAATCGTTCCCATGATTCTCTCTACTGGCTTTTACCACCGAGTCCATGGGTGATTGGAGCTATGCTGTCTTTCACCCTCTCTTTCTCTCTATAGACGACTCCATGTACTACTGCAGCACCCACATGAAGGTTTCTAACCGTCTGCAAACACGGTTCTCTCTATCTCTGCTACTGCGCTGCCTCCGCCACATGTCTCTCTCTTGTTGGAGATGCACAGGCGGCAACAGGCACCTACCTAAGCATCCAGCATCCTCCGTTCTCCATAAAATCAAAGGAGAATTACTCACGACCAAAACCCTCTCTGTCTCCACGTGTTCTGCGTGCATCTGCGCCGACCTTATGGCTCTCTCTCGAAGTCGTCACACAAGCTACAGCGCTAGAGCTTGGCTCTCTCTCATACCTCTCTGATGTATTGCACTGTCGCTAGAGCATCCAGAGTCCAAACCAGCGTATCCGCGCCCCTGTCTCTCTGACTTACGTGAACTATACACATCAGAACCTCAGGTCTCTGGCCGCCATCGATGCCCTTCTAACCTTAAATCTCTCTATCTGCCATCCACATCAGCGCGATCTCACTCTCTGTATATCTTCCAGGTGCACCGATAGCGGCAATTCTCTCTCCGCCTCCGAAATTCATCTGCGCTCTAATCAGCGGCCTATAAGCTCGCAAGTCTGTCTCTCTTCCTGCGAACGCAGCGGCCGACAAATTCTCTCTTCCTGCGACACGCAGCGGCCGACAAACTCTCTCTCTTCCGCGTTCTATTGCACGCAGCCAGATTCGCCAGACGGACTCCATCACTCTCTCTACATCTGACTCGCATGCGTGCCTAATATCCCCAGATCTCTGCCAGTCGAAGGCTCTCTAATAGTCTCTATCCTCTGTCTTTCTCTGTCTACAAACGTGAGCTCTCTACATGGTCAAATAGCAAGAGCAGCGCTCGACTCTTTCTCTGCCTGTGATGCGCACAAGCCGACAGCGCCATGCTGTTCTATATCCATAAATCTCTTTCTTCCTAACGTCGAAGCTCACAAAATCTCTCTCTTCAAAGCGTGAGCGCCGCCAACCAGGGCCTCTTTCTCACTCCCTGTCTCTCTCTACGGTGATGTGAAGCACATCTCTGTATCTCTTTGATCCAAAGCTAATCTCATTTTAATGTTATGAAAACGATGAAGCTACAACTCTAATGAAGAGAACAACCAGGCACCAAAAAAAGAAGAACCTTCTCATAGCTATCGAAAGTGAAAAGTATTTCCTTTCCATCTCTCTCTCATGGGCTTGGTAATGGAAGGCATGCTCAAGAACATGAAAACGTGAATGAACAAGTTCGGACAAGGAGCATACCTGGAGGAGACGATCCACAAGGGCAATCCACAAGATGGGGAAGAAACAAATGAGTTTGGACTTATTTATAGGCCCCTCCCTAGGACTTCCTTCTAGAACGTTCTAACCTCCTCAATGAACTTTCTATTTTTGGCAGTCTTTTTAATTTCCCCTAGACTAAGGTTTCGTTTTCACACTGGATGTTCGCGGATTAATTGGTCTTTAGGGTTTGACCTAGAATAACAGCCGATTTCAAGGGTCTAAACTAGGGTTTTTGGTCAGCTAAATTAGGGGTTTGCTCACAATTAACTCAAGCTCGTCAATTTAACGGTTTATTTACAATTTTGGCCTAAACTCCAAGGGTTTCCAAGGGTTCAAGTCCGATTTTCGGGGGGTAAACCCTCAATTTCAGTTAGTTTCAAGGGTCAAACCTAAGGCTTTAAGGGTCAAACGTAAGTTGTTTACACACACGGGTCTAATATTCATCTCAAACATGTCTCCGCATCACATAATCAATCAATTCTACCAAATTATGCATCAAATATACCCCTCTTTAGTCAAAACATCACACAAAACTCATAAAACAATGAACTTTGAAAAAAATCAGTGCACACTCCCTGCGGGATTTCATCCCGACATCGGGTATTGCAAGGTTTATTGACTAGGTATAGTAGGGCTTGATGATCCATGAAGAATTTGAATTTGTTTGCCAACAAGTAGTGTCTAAATTTCTTTATGGCATATAGCACTCCTAAGCCTTCTCACTCCGTAGTGGTATAATTATGCTCGGCTTGGTTTAATTGTCTACTAGCATAGGCTATAGGATGGTCTAATTTTCTTGTATCTACTAGTTGTGCTAAGATGCAACCAATGGCAAACTTGGAGGCATCTACATGAATATGAAATGGTCTATTCCAAACGAGTACTCAGAGAATACGTGTTGAACTCAAGCGACTCTTCAATTCGTTGAAAGCCTTTTCGCATTCTTTTGTCCATGTAAATTGAGTCAGTAATCCATATAGGGGCCTCGCAATTGTGGCATATATTTGAATGAATATACGATAGTATCCACAATGTCCAATAAATGCTTGCACTTCCTTGCTGGTCTTTGGTCTTGGCAAATCCAGAATCACTTTGATTTTGTCTTCATCCATGGAAATTCCATTCTTAGAGACAACGAGTCCTAATATCTTCCCCTGTCAAACCATGAAGACACATTTTTTGGGATTAAGGTATACTCTATACTGACAAAATTAGGCAAATATTTTTCTTAATTCTGGAATATGTTCTGATCAAATGGCTGAATAGATACATAAAGACATATACCTCCATGCTTTTTCTCAAGAATTCCTTGAACACATGGCACATCAATCTTTGGAAAGTGGATGGGGCATTAGTTAAACCAAAAGGCATAACCCGGAATGCATAGACTCCCCATTTGGTTTCGAAGGTTTTCTTATGTTGGTCTTCAGGAGCAATGGCTACCTGATTATATCCTGAAAAACCGTCAAGGAAGTTATAGACTTCCTTATCGACAACCTTTTCCAATAGATGATCCGTGATTGGTAATGGGTAACTATCCCATATGGTGGCGGTGTTCACTTTTTTCAGGTTAATGGACACCCTTAATTTGCCATTTTTTTGGCACTACCACTAAACGTGACACCCATTCCATGTGTTCAATTTCATAAATGAAGCACGCCTCCAATAACTTATGTATCTCTTCCTTAATCTTTGCCGAATAAACATCATTATAACTGTATGGTCTTTGTTTGGAGGGCTTGGATTCTATCCTCATAAGGACTCTATGGGTGCAAATAGAAGGATCTAAACCTCTTAAATCCTTATATGTCCATGCAAAGACATCTCTATATTCTCTTATAAGTTGTATTAACTCTTGTTCCTCAAACGAGACATCTTGTCCTATTAAAGTGCATCTCTCTTCTCCTTCCTCCAGAGCTACTACTATCTTCTTGGTCTGCTCTTTATTATCGTATGCTATTCTTGGTCGCGCTTCCCGTTTTGGCATCTGAATAGCAATCTTCCTCTCCTCTACCTCATATTTCTTGAAGTGCTCGGGTACCTCGAATCGGCCTTGGGGTATGTTTTCTTCTTTTTTGTTTTGACTATCTGGTTCATTTTCTTCCCTTTGTGTTATTCCTTGATTTGACTCATTAGTCACGGTGATTACTTCTTGATTCTCCTTTCCTTCCTTAATAGTTTTTAGTTCCATTTCTATGCTCTCATAATCTTCCTTACATTCTTTTTCAATTACCTCTCCTTCATCTGTCTTTTGGAGGATGATCATGTATAAGCCTATGTCATATCCTTCTTCATCAATGCATTCATTCATGGTTATTACTTCTTCATTTACGCATACGTCAAGAGTGGCTAAAATATCCATCCAACCATGGGGTTCAAATTCTTCATCTAAATATTTGAGGCATGTAAGTAGGATCTTCTACAGGTCTAGATACTCGTTTTCTTATCTCCCATCCTTGCTTCCTTTCTTCTTCCCTTTTAGCTGCTTGGCACATCCATACGTGAGTATCTTCGTTCATCCATGTTTGGCTACTCGAACGTATACTATGAATCGATAGATTGTCGTATTCCTTATGTATCGGGTTCCATTGCAGAGGGGGGACATCTTGATATCTATAAGTATGGATGTTTATTCTAGTTGTGGTTCCCCCATGCTGCAAGTATACTACATCTTTTCCCCAGTCTTGCACTACCTTGAGTTGTCTCATGAAAGGCCTTCCAAGTATCATCTCATAATTGCTAGACTTTTTTAATTGACAGATAGCTAAGGTGTGCTCGAATTTGACTCCACAAGTGATAAATACTGCTTTTTCCAATAATCCTAGGGGTCTTTCGGTGTGCCCATCTGCCATTTGAATCTTGATCCTGGTAGGTTGTAAAGTTGGTTTTCCCCATCTCTCCCATATTTCCTTGGTAGCAATTCCTACTGTAGCTCCCCAATCTAATATGGCTTTAGTGGCAGAACCTCGGTAAGTGATAGGGAGGCATGTGTTTCCTTCTTCTCCCTTGCTCAAATCTCCAACCTTATCGACTGGGATTTTAACTATGGTTACTTCATCTTGCATCTTGATTTTGTCTGACTTTGTCTCTAACTAGCTGGTGAGCTTCTCTCTCAATTGAAGCTTCACTTTTAAGAGTTCTTCTAAAGTCAGAGTACAAGGTATTTTTATTTTTTTAAGATGTTGTATTATGTCAAAGGTTTGAAGTGATGGGTTCTACTCCTTTCTCCTCACTGAGGGAACATGATATAATTCAGAATTATGTTCATATTCTCCCATATAGTTTGGCAATACATTCACATTGTCTTCATCATATTTGTTGTCGTAAAGTTGCAATAATCCTTCTGAGTTTAATTCATGCATTGACACTTCAAGCTCACCTCCCGCTTCTAACTCCTCAAAAGGAGGTTTAGTTCCTTCTATTTTCTTCCATCTATCTTCTTGGACTCTTGGCCACAAGTCTCTAGGCCATTCTGCGTCTACTTCAAGGGTAACTGATCATTCCTTTTTACTTTCACAATATTTTTCTCCATGGTTCTCGCTTTTCTTCCCTTCCCTAGAATGACTAGGTGCTACACATTCCTGAAAATATTTTTCGAGAATTCTTGTACTGGGTAGTGACTGAACAGGTTTTTCTATGGTTTGTTGAGCCACTTCAATTAACTTCTTACATATCTCCAATCTTTCTTTCTCCAAGTCACCTCTTGGGTATTCCCTTTTGTGTTGTTCAATGGTTGGTCCTGCTTTTATTCGTGCTTGATATGCCTCAATCCACATGGCTAACTCTTCTAGCATTGGATCGACTGGAACTGATCCTCTTCTTTTTTATGATTTTCTGCCTCCTGGTTAGGGTTTCCTTTAGACTGTTGTTTTTCTTCTTGGCTTGGTTTATTATTCTCGTTCTCCAACTTTTTTTGTAGTTTCTTATATTTTATCTCTTCTCTATGATTCTTCCATCTTTGGGTTCATTTACTTTTAGCATTTTTCTCATACCCTGTAAAATCTGCAATTACTTGAGGTGTGGGTATGTTCAATTCTTTGTCGGGGTGATTATTTTCTTTGGGTCTATCTAGAGTCTCTCTAGCTTTTGCCCTCGTTATCGCTTTCAATGGCACAATGTACTCTTTATCACTTCCTGCTAACTCTATCACTTCTATCACATTGATCTACACATTGGGATTGACTTTATTGGGGTTCTTGGGGAAATCTCTAAAGAGATGTTCTTTACCACAATCACTGCAGTAACCCTCCCAAACTCTGTGAGGTGGTGGTGGGTGAGGTAATGTACACTCTCTGATAAAGTGATCACCTCCGCATCTATAACATGGTCCTCTAGGGGCACGTGGTCTACTCATTGGCCGTGGGGGTATGGGTGCTCTAGGAGTAGTGTACATTAGTGACACATAGTCTTGATCATATCCATAGGAGCTATTGTATCCTTTAGATCCATATATATATGGTTCATAAGATTGTCCATACTCAGCTATAGTGTTCTCATAAGTGGAATAATTTCCTTGACTAAGGTCATAAGGGGGGTCATAAGTCTTAGTACTAGCCAATGGGGTAGTTGGTACTATTGCTCTTTCAGGATTCTCTTCAATTTGAGCAATTTTCAGTGGGAGAACATTCTGAGGGTGAGGTGGTTGTTGTCCTAGCACTGGTTGATGTTGATTGTATCCTTGATATGCATACGGCGGTGGTGTAGGTGTTTGCTACTAGTATGAGGGGTATCTATAGGCTTCTCCTCCTTGATCTCTTGGGGGTATCCATAAGGCCTAAAGGGTGGTTGTGCAGGTCTTGGTTGTCGATTCTAAGGACAATTCTCTGTACTCTGATTTGGGTACCTTTGATCTATGCTACCATAATGAGTAGGGCCCTGGGTGGGTGGTCTATTGTATGCATAAGGAGGTGGTGGGACTCTCCCCTATTGCACATGTGAGAAAGGTGGTCACCTCCACAATGGGCACATCTCCTGAGCATAAGCACTCTCATAGGATTGCTGGGATAATTCCTTTGTCCTTGGACATTCTGCTTCTTCGCCACTAACTCGGCTATCTCTTCCACATTATTCATGGGATTTGAAGTACTGCTGACACTATACTCACTCTTAACACTGTCTTGAGATATTTTCAAGTCTTCTGCCATATTGTTCTTTACGTCGATACACTCTTTCATATATTCTTGCAAATTTTGGACTCTAATGATCTCAATGACCCATTCACTAATCCTTCCAAAAATAATGAGACCATTTTGTTTTGAGTGGGCCTCTCTTCTACAGGACATCTATCCACATATTGCTTGAATCGTCTCACTACTAATCTTACTAATTCCGTAGGAGCCTGTTTAAAACTATGGATTAATGATGAAGAGTTGTTCTTGATTCTAGTTTTGGTGAATTCCTCAATCAATTCCTGATACACTTGTTCCATGTTTTGAAAATTATTAGGATCTAAAGGTTGGAACCATGCTAGGGCAGTATCAGTAAGGGTTAGGCCAAATGATTCATATTGGATCAAGAAGTCTTCTACTTGTTTAGCTCTTATTACTTACTTGAGTTCAGCAATATGGTTGTATGGTTCAATAAAGCCATCCTAGTGACTCCTCATGCATTTGGCAACTTTAATGGGTCACTGTCTTCTTCCAGGTTCTGGTGGTCTTGGCATTACTGGGAGAACTGGTCGTCCTATTGGTATGCCTGCTTCTCTTCTTATTGGTGGTCTCTCATGAACAGGGATTCTATTTCTTGGTTCTGCATTTGTAGGAGGTCTATAATTAGGATTATTACCAGGTGTAGCAAACTAAATTACTTGGGCTCTAACTAGAATGCTCTGTTGTTGTGTGTGTCCTAAATGTTGATAAGATACATGTAGGTGAGTGCCATGGGGGTTTTGAGAAGTAGTGGCTTGATCTCTAGGCGGGAATACAACAATGTTCTGATATTTGAGCCTAGCTCTCTCCAATTCAGTCAAAGGTCAGTATCTTCTCTAATTCTTGTCCAAATGCTAATATGAGTGGGGTTTTCGGGATCTTGTAAATCATGAATGGTGGCTGGATCGGTCACTTCTTCGCATAATGAAGAATTGGTTCTAAGTAAATACTCCATTCCGTTCACCAAATAGACATCCATTAAGGAATCATATTGGGGAATTAGGTCCCCTCTCCAAACTGTAATTACAATGGACTTCCCTCTAGGGGTAGACACCTGCTCTTCTTGTTCTTCTTCATTACGGTGTTGGCCATTATCTTCCTCCCTTTGTTCATCAATGCTCTCTAGGTGTTCAGTGAATGGATACAAGATTCTCCTTTTATCAATGTAGAATCCTTCCACATACTTGACTGCTGGTCTAGACACTATGTGAGCATCTGTGGCTTTCTTCAGCCTTGCCACTAATCTCTTTAATCCATCTATGTAGATGGGTAAGTCGTATTGATTCGTGCTCACATATTCTAAAGAGGTTCCTTACTCTCCCTCAATGATAGACATTAGACCGGCTATTGGTACAGAACTATGCATGTCTTCTAAGGCCATAATTGTTTCTTCTTCAAACTCACTCGAGGTTTTGGAGTAATGGGAATGAGTACTCGGCTCGGCTACACTTCTTACAGATGAGATTACACTTCGTCGACTTCCTAGGATTCTTCCCGATCTTAAGTTCATTCACTTAAGAGCTCTAATTGAGTTAGAACAACCCTTAGCTCCCAATGCTCTCTTTAAAATCTGCAGAGTTATATGTATTTTTTCTTAATTTGGAATCTCCTCACTGAGGTATCACTTAAGGTCTCAGTCATGACACTCGACACGTAGTAGGTATCGTGATACTGGATGTCCAATGACATGACACACGACACTTGAAGCCAGGGACATGTAATATTTGGTAGATGTCACAACAGTTGAAGCCAGCGACACACGATATTTGGTAGATATCACGACACTTGAGTTCTGTGACACTCGATACTTGCTCATGATACTTGCTAGATGTCACGACACTTGAAGCCAGTGACATATGGTATTTGATAGAGCGACACTTGAGGTCTGCGACACTGGATACTTACTCAGTCATGATACATGATACTTCCTAGATGTCGCGATACTTGGAGTCAGTGACACTCGATACTTATTAGGTGTCGCGACACTCGGATTCAGTGACACTCGACACTTGCTCAGCCATGACACTCGACACTTGCTCAGTCACGACACTCGACACTTGGGAGATGTCGCGACACTTGGAGTCAGCGACACTCGACACTTATTAGGTGTCGCGACACTTGAAGCTAGCGACACATGATATTTGGTAGATTTCATGACACTTGAGGTCTGCGACACTCGACACTTGGGAGATGTCATGACACTCGATCTTCAAGCGACACACGATACCTGTTAAGTATCGTGACACTTGATCTCTTCTCAAATATCGCAACACATGGGAATTCACGTATCGCGACACTTGAACTCAATCAGTCATGACCTTTGGATTTTTCTCACACATAAGCAATTATTTTGGCAAACCAAATTAAGGTGTTTGATCTTAGTGCTTATCTGCCCTTCCCAAAGTGTCTCAATCAAAGAAATTGTCACTCACCCCTGAGATATTTCCCTCACGACATATGTTGCAGGTCATTTTTCTCTTTACCTTGATTGAACTTGAAGTTTCTAGAATAAAGACTTTATAGGCTCACCTCATAATTGCCCTCAAGCACTTTTCAACAATTGCTTGTGTTGTTTAGCTCCACACAGCTCGATCTCAAACTCGCAACACCTGCAATCCGGGTTCTCACGATACTTGCTACAAGACAATTGATTTGAAAATGATTTGTTTTTTGGTTTTTTTACTTTTAAGAAGTAACCTAACTAAAAAGGTTGAAAGGAAAATACTTGAAAACTAACCCTATCTTCCTAGCCTACTCATTTACTTCCTCCTACCTACGCTAACTTCTCTCTCTACTCACTTCCCTAAACTATCAACTCACTACACATACTCCCAAAAGTGAGAAGTAGTGAGTGTGGATGAAAGTGACTTACCAAAGAAGAGAAATTCACAACTCCTCTACTCACTTCTATGCTAATAGCTTTCACCATCACACGAATGCCTCGCTTTGATTTGCCAATCCCCGGCAACGGCACCAAAAAATGTGTGTACCTGAGTATCAACTTGGGGACTTGTGGAGAAAGAGACTATACCTCAATCCCTTCAAGTGCATATAGTGGGGATTCATGCTTTAATTATCAATCCAAGGAGTATCAAAACCTAGCCGAGTGTACAAGGACATGCATTCAAATGATGGTCAATGCAAATGAGGTCTAACAAGGTACATGCAAGTATAAATCCACCACATTCAAGCTTTCAAGGTAGGCATACTGAGCCATGGGAATGATCTTCCTACACTTCAACACTTCCTACACATAACACACACTTTACCAACAGCAAAACAAGCACTTTCATGGATAGACAACAATTCTAAGCACTCTTTTCAAGCATCACACATGCATGCAAGCTCACAAGGGAGAAGATACAGAGAGGAGGAGACACAAATTCGAAATTATGTGCTCTTGATTCTCACAATGGCAAAAATTCCTTACAAAGATTCACAAAATGACTTATATACTTGTGCCCTGGAATTGGTCCTTTCAGACAAGAGACCAACACTTTATTGACTAAAAGACTAATTCCCTACTAATTTACAAAGGTAATGATACAAATCTCTATGCGTATGCATCTAGAGGACTCCTCTAGTGCATTTACATCGAAAAATATATTACAAAATGATTATGGTACAAAAATAAAGTGTCCAAATCGGAAAAATTTTGGGCCCCTTCTTTTTCTCTGCAACTTTGCTCTTCTTTGCTCTGCAATAGTAGGAATTCTGTGAAGTGCATTCAATAATACTTTCTTTTTAATACATATCTATGGGTATTTAATAATGCACATAACCTTCTAAATAAGTAATTTTAGAAGTGAATGGAAGAGTATATCTATTGATAAGAGTGCACTGAGTAAAGATTAGACATGAAGGGAGATTAACATCTTTAATTATATGCAACATGAATAAAATCAAAGCTTAAATGATTTGAGTTAATGACCAAGTTCTTTTAATGCATGACTTCATCTTATTAAAAACAATGCATGATTTGATTTCCCTAAAGTTCATCCTTTTGATTGATGATTTATTGCAAAGGATTGCATTGATTACTATTGAATATATATGTTCACATACAATTCCATAAAAATGTCTTAATTAGAGGAAAAAGGAAGTTCAAATGCATAAAAAGAATCATTAAAGTAGAGTGAACTTACTTTTTTCCAAAATGGAATGGTACTGTTGCATACTGTTCTGCTCCTAAAATCATGCAAGAAAAGCCATGGTTGAGGATACTTCCTTATCCTCTCTCCTAGAGTCATTCAACCATCTCTAGAATTTCATTTCCTGAGTCTATATATATATACACACACACATATATATATATATATATATATATATATATATATATATATATATATATATATATATATATATATATATATATACACATATATATATATATATATATATATATATACACATATATATATATATATATATATATATATATATATATATATATATATATATATATATATATATATATATATATATATATATATATATATATATATATATATATGTGTGTGTGTGTGTGTGTGTGTGTTTGTATATATATAATAATGTAGATACACATACTAGCAATACCTATGTATAAGTGTGTAGCAATGTGTGCACACACACACACACACACACACACACACACACACATATATATATATATATATATATATATATATATATATATATATATATATATATATATATATATATATATATATATATATATATACACTACAATATATACGCTATACTTTATGGAATATTGGAATGTTAAATGGATTTTAATGCCTTGGGGTTTTTAATGTGTAGCATGTGAAGATCCATGAGGGTGTGAACGTGCATGGATTTATTCAAATATATTTGGATATATCTAGAAGAATACCTTTAGAAGATAGTTACTTTTAGAAGATAATATTTTTACTTATTTTTGTAAAGAAAGCAAAAGAAAAAGCAAAAGCAATCTTTTCAAAGCACCACCCTCATGTATCTTCTATTTCAAGACATAATAAGAAATACCTATAAATACACATGCTTTGATGGAGTTGTTCATCGGACTATGTGGGGGAAGATTGTACTCAATCTGGCGTCGATTCTCTTGTCTCTTTCTATTCCCTGAGTGTTTTTGTGAATGATTTCATTGGTGTAGGAAGATGCTATTAAGCCATTTCTTTCATGTACTAAGGAGACATTTGTTAGCTCCAAAGACATGTATGATACTTTGCTACCTCTTTTTACAGGTAGACAGTCTAGTGCTTGCCCTAATGAGGCAACTTCTCAACCTTTGCAGGTTTCATATGATGATGCATATTATTCCATTTATGATGCATATTTACATGATGCACTTGTTGATGATAGAGTTGATATTGAGCAGCCAAAAACCATGCCAAAATGGCTAGTGCAGACTTTGCGTGATAGCAAATTAGATGCACCTCTGTCATATCCTACTCGATGAGGCTCTCATAGTGCCTCTTTTGCATCAGATTTCTATGCTATGTCTACCTTTAGTCTCTATGATGAGACAAAACTTGTTTCGTTTGATGAAGCACAAAATTTTAAACATTAGATGGCTGCAATGCAATCTGAATATGATGCTATAATGAAGAATAGTACTTGGTCTTTATGTGAGTTGCCTCCTGGCAAGAAGGCGATTGGCATAAACTGGGTATACAAGCTGAAGCATATGTGTAGGAAAGAGGCATTGATTTTGATACGACCTTTGCACCCACTTGCGGAATGACTACTGCTCATAGCATATGTGCACTTATAGCTCATGATGGTTGGAATGTACATCAGTTGGATATCAAAATAGCATTTCTGAATGGTCACTTGCATGAAGAAGTGTATCCTTTTTAGCCCCGTGGCTTTGTGTAGAAAGGGCATGAGAACAAGATGTGCAGGTTAAAGAAGACATTATATGGTTTAAATCAAGCACCACGTGCTTGGTATGAAAAGATACATGCCTATCTGATTGCACATGGTTTTGAGAATAGTCCAACCAAAAGCACCTTATATGTTAAGCGTGCTAATGATGTACTTTTGATCATTCTGATTTATGTTGATGACGTGCTGCTCACTAGTCCTCATGAGAGGCATATTGTTGATTTTAAGGCTGATTTGCATGCCTCATTTGAGATGTCTGATTTGGGGCATTTGCATCATTATTTGGGCATTTAGTTTATGCACATTGATGGTGGAATGGATTTGTGTCAAACAAAATATATTGAGACATTATTGCAGCATTTTGTCCTTGAAGACTATAAACCTATGGCCACTGCTATGGAAACATGTTTATGATTGAGTCTTCATGATGCTGGAGATGCATTTGATGCTATTCTCTATCACCAGGATGTTGGATGCTTAATTTACTTATGCATTACTTGACGAGATATTCAGTTTGCTGTCTCACTGATGAGTAGGTCTATGCATTGCCCAAGTGTCAAGCATAGGCAGGGGGCTAAGCGCATCTTTTGCTACTTGAGTGGTACCTAGCTACTTGGGTTGTTTTATCCCAAGGGGGGATCATTACTACTAGATTTGCACGCTTTCTTTGACTCTGACTAGGCTGGTTGCTATGACACTCATCTGTCCACCAGTGGTTTTTGCTTCATGCTTGGTAGCTCATATATATCTTGGTTGAGCAACAAGCAACCTACTATGGCCACTTGTAGTTGTGAGACTCAGTATAGGGTGGCTTTCACAGCGACTATTATGTATGTGGCTAAGATGCCTTATGGCTGATTCAGGTGTTGATCAGTCTTCTCCCACCACCATCTTCAGTGACACTCAGAGCGCATTGATGGTTGCAAGGAACCTTGTGTTCCATGCTCGCAATAAGCACATTGAGGTGCATTATCATTATGTCAGGGAGAGGTTCTCTACTAGGGAGATTAGCTTGGCATATGTGCCTACGAAGGAGAACATTGCAGACCTTTTTACAAAGGCTCTGCATAGCGAGAAGTTTGAAGTTTTCCGCAAACGTTTAGGCTTACTTCCTTTTGTTGATCGATTCCACATAGTTTGGCACTTCCTTATACATGAGTGTGAGTTTCTTGTTCACCGCATCACTCTCAGGGGGGATTTGTTGATATATTTAGGTAGTGATGTGTGTGAACACTCTAGGACTACTGGGGTACTTTTTTCCCCCTTTAGGAGGTTTTTTCCCCTAGCTTGTATAGAAGCCTATAGCCCTAATGGGTTACTTATCTTTGTACATTCCCTAGTAATACATTCAATATTGTGTGTTGTGCTCCAAGCGTCTTCTTCTTCCTTGTGCTTTTTGCATGCTTTCATAGACGTCTAACTCCAACAATATGCACACATGTTTAGTCATACCAATGCTCGCAAGGTCAAGTACATTTATTCTTAGGACTTGTATCCATTCAATCATATACAATATCATAAACATGAAGAATTCATATGATGAGGTTTGATCAATTTACATCTTCATAATTTTGTTGCCTACAAGTATAAGAGAGGTTAATCAAATAAAAGAAGCTTATCAAATGTGTTTGTAAGAGTTTAGAGATATCCACTCTAGAAGTAAAAATATTTAATTTTCCTGTTTGTCAATTCGAAGGATGAAATCATTTCGACAGTGTCACTAAGGACAAGTTTCTATGCTTAGGTAGAGGAAAACCATCCATTATTGGTTACATAGATTCTAACTATGCTCGTTGTGTAGACAATCATAAGTCTACATCAAGGTGGATTTTTCATTTTGTTGCAGGTGCTATCTCTTGGAGATCTTGTCTTCAATAATGTACTATTGTTTCCACCAGAGAAACTGAGGATTTTGTAGAAAGTGAGGCATGTAAAGAAGCATTGTGGCTTTCTTGCCTTGCTTGTGATATGGGTCTACCTCAACATGTACATTCTTTGGTTAGTGATAGTCAAAGTGCCATTGATTTGGCTAAGAATCTGGCCTATCATGCAAAGACCAAGCACATTGATGTGAGGTATCACTTCATTAGAGATTGCTTAGCCACTGACCGCATTATTTTTGAGAAGGTTCATATTTGAGATGATAATGGGAATGCTTTGACTAAAGCTCTACCACAGGATAGCTTTCGACACTATTGTCACTTGATGGGGGTTTCTTCATTTTTGATCTTACACAGTCACTTGTATATTTTGTAACATGCCCATAAGGAGGGAGGTATAGAGTGTATACTTACACTCAGGTATTCTTTAACATTCTTCATTTTTTCTCCCATACTCTCTTCGGCCATATTGCCCTTTATTGGGAGATTGTTATCACTAGTGTCCATGTGAAAGGACTAATGTTCGCCGAATACTTTTTTATATGTTATTTAATAAAACATATAGTGGCATGGTCACCCATAGATTGTAAGTTCGACTGCATTCATAGCACCTAAGAAGTCTATGTTTATGCTCCTTGTGTACTGTGTTCTTCTGTGTATTCTATAACCTATGTGTAGAGTACCATGTGCGGTGCCAGGAGCTCCATTTTCTACTTCAAGGATATCATTGTGAAGCTCTCAAGAAGGAGAGTGCACTGCAGTGCATCACCATCAAAATATGGCCAGTAATGGGAGATTGTTATCCTTAGTGTCCATGTGAAAGCCAAATGGCCATCGAACACTTCTGTATTTCTTTAATAAAACATATAGTGGCCTAGTTAGTCAAAGACTATAAGTTTGATTGCATTTGTAGCACCTAAGAAGTATGTGTTTGTGCTCCCTTTGTACTATGTTTCTTTTATGTATTCTGTAGCCTCTGTGCGGAGTACTGTGCATGGCACTAGGAGCTCGGTTTTCTACTCCGAGAATATCATTATGGAGCTCTCGAGAAGAAGAGTGCATTGTGATGCATCACCATCCAAACACGTCACTTGTAATTCCCAAAAATGGTCATGTGCCAAACTTTAATATGCATGGTTTGGTTATAGCTTACACTAGTTTGTTGCATTTATAGATGTCTAGGATGAACCTTTGTTTTCGCACTCTCAAGGCATCTCTTAAAGATTCTTGAAATGACATCTACTGGCCCAAATGCATCATTCTTCGTCTAATAAGCATGATTTTATTAAAGCTAAAAGAAAGCTACAGTCAACGTGTAATGATGCATATGTCTAAAACTTGTTCTAGTTGTCACATATACTCAATGACTTTCATTGATGATCTTATTCCATGAATGCATGGATGTTTGCATTGAAAAAAAGAAAAAGTTCAAAGCATTATAGTGCTTCAAGTCACTTGTTTGCATTGCTAAAAACGTATAATGTTGAAACATGGACACCTATAT
The DNA here is from genome assembly GCA_020310875.1 of Ceratopteris richardii. Taxonomy (NCBI): domain Eukaryota; kingdom Viridiplantae; phylum Streptophyta; class Polypodiopsida; order Polypodiales; family Pteridaceae; genus Ceratopteris; species Ceratopteris richardii. The sequence continues at coordinate 77,865,309 of CM035436.1, read as the reverse complement.
CTCAAGGCAATAGAGCATACATCCAAACTATTTCACTAATCTAAAATACATAATGCATTGCAAACCAAACGTTACCACAATGTTCCACTTGAATATTTCACTCGTTGTCCATTTTCACAACATGTTTCAAAAGCATTTCCGTTTATTAGTTCTTATGATGGTTGAAACAAGAGTAAGCCTTTTGTTCCACGTGATATTTACCAATTCTCCCTTAGTGGGCTTCGGGCTCTGTATCCTGGTTGTGCTAGACATCTAAACCCTACTTTGTGGGGTATAGGGGGTCAATGGGTGTTATGCCCACCTTTCCTTGTACTTTGAAATTAATGCAATCTCAATAGAAAGAGTAGATCTCAACGATCAGACTTCCTTTAAGAAAGAATAAGCCTTTTGTTCCACGTGTTTTTTGGTCTTTTGATGTATGCATTGCTTTCAAAACAACACAAACTTGGATGATGGGATACTAAAACCATATTTTTATTTATACATTATGGATTTGTCATTCACAAGAAAGATTTCAATCTCTTGTAGCGTGTACTGTGCGAGATGTTGGGAACAACTGCATGCATGAAGGATACAAATATGAACGTGTAAAATGTGTAATACTGTAGTACTTCCTTCAAGGTGGTCAACCAATTTACATAATCTTGTTGATGACGACAGGACTAAAATTAATGAGGCTTAATTTATGCTAAAATGGTTCATGGAAGTCAACTTGAGACAAGCCGGAAGCACCTTAATCAGTTACGATCTCTTTATTTACCTTATGGACCAAATCGTTCTTCATCTTTTCTCTTGCATATGTGGAGAGATTGAAACTCCTCTATTGAATAAACCACATGGAAGAATGAGAAGGAGGGGCTTGAGGAGAGGGTAAGACACGATGCCTAGACGTATATTAATAATGCACTGAAGCCAAGGAAAAGAGGCCAAAATTCAGAAAACTAACACCACCATAAGGAAGAAGAAAAAATCAAGGTGACCTTTATCAATAGAATCTGGTAGCCAGTCTACAATGGTTATCAACAGTGAGCTAACATACTCTCCCAATTCAACAGAGGCAGGGAGTAAAGTAGAGCCTAGGCTTCGCATGGCATCAGGTGCCTGGTCATAGAAAAATGCATTCTCCCTATGTAGGTAAATGTTTTTGATATGCCAGTTGTTATGTAAAAAGGAAGCTGCCATAATATAATAAGATTGCTCAACCTTTGGACCTTATTTCTCTGCACCACCTCTACTAATCTTGCCTCAACCATTGCAAGTCCAATTATTGGCATGCCGACACCTATCCTTTGCAATCCACTCATCAACACCTCTTCTAGAGCAGTCCATTCTCTGATCTGAGGAAGCAGCTAATAGTTATATGCTAAAACACATAAAACGATAGTCAAAGAGTCCATTGTGGCTTACACGAGGTGCCCCTGTACATAAATGCCAAGAATTCCTTCTAATCTGGTTGTTTACATTATCAAAATCTATCTTTGTGATTGCTGCAGGTTTCTCCAAACACCTAAATAACTAGAAAATTGATGGAAACTCAACATGTATCTACTCAAGAGAAAGACAATTTGAGGAGAATACTAGCTTTGGTACACAAGAAAAGCACTGCCATACATGAAACCAATAACCAACTAATGCTATGACTTTCTGATATACATAATGCTGAAGCTCTAAGCTTTGCCACAACTTAGTATGAGGTAGCAGAAGTTACAGCCTCCATTTTAGTTCTAAAATGTAGGAAAAAAATCAATTGGAGCTCTCTATAACTTTTATTAAGATTTCCCATCACTCATAACCTCTCTACTATGCAAAAGCAAAAATAGATCCTATTTCTCCCATTCAAGGACCTGAGTATACAAACAACCATAAAAACTTCTGACATGCTAGGAATGCACGTCTAAGGCATAATCCAGCAAACTATACTACTTAATGGATAAGTTACCTCAATGAACTGCTATGAATGATCTTTCCACTACCTTTTATGGTGGATTCTGTGTTGCTAATCATAAAGCTGATTGACTTCTAGAGTTATTTTGATATTTCTCTTCTTGAAAGGAGCTGTGACAACTTCAACGATTCTAAACAAAGGGTTTCCTCTTGTTTCATGGAATCTATATTGCCAAGTAGGATCCAGAAAAGAAAATAAAGCAATAGTACCCATACTAGTAGAGATCCAAAATCCCATTGCCCACTTACCCTCATTTTTTATATATGCTAGCAACGTGCTTGCAAGTAGGGTATTGATAGACATTGCAGCATAAAACCAGTTGAAAATTTTCACTTTGCTGACCTTCTCTTGGGGATGTTGCTCATCAAACTGATCAGCCCCAAAACTTAAAAGATTGGGCAAGTAACCACCAAAAAATCAAATGTAGCTAACAAAGCTGTCAGAACTGCTCCTTGAAATATATCACATTCCATTACAACCTTTGCACTGAGAAAAGATACTTAGATTGATGCAATATTCAATCCACACAACCTTTATTGAAGGGTGAAATATAACCTTATATATATATATATATATATATATATATATATATATATTTATATATATATGTGTGTGTGTGTGTGTGTGTGTGTTGTGTGTTGTGTGTGTGTGTGTGTGTGTTGTGTGTTGTGTGTTGTGTGTGTGTGTGTGTGTGTGTGTGTGTGTGTGTGTGTGTCTATGTATATGTATATGTATATGTATATGTATATGTATATGTATATGTATATGTATATGTATATGTATATGTATATGTATATGTATATGTATATGTATATGTATATGTATATGTATATGTATATGTATATGTATATGTATATATATATATATATATATATATATATATATATATATATATATATATATATATATATAATTACAAGAAAATTAGACATCACAATAAACCCAACCTTGTTAAGTAGAGGCAGCCTTTACATTCGATAGGTAAGGGGCAGACAGCCATCACATATAGATAGACACTGGTATGTAGAGAGTCAGAGACCCCTTGTGGGGTTTGAACAAGGATCAAGCATCTAGCCAGTTCGTGGCATAACGAATAGGCCATGCCCACATTTGCTCGACAAGCTAAAACACCACTTGACATATGGTCATCCATGAAATATGTCTAACACACATGTTCAAGCTCTGCATGAATTATGCTCAACCTTTAGAAAAGGCAAGCAGAAGAGCCTTATGTGAATCTTTGGCTTCTTTACAGAAAAACGTTTTAGCTGAGAGGTTTCCCAAAAAAAGATCATCACATGCATCACAATGTACTTTGAAACATGTATTCTGATCAACTATAAAAAGATGTCCTTTTCCCAACTCAGCTTTCAAGTATTGAAAAAAAAAACTCTCTCTTGTTCAAGACCTACAAGAAAATGATGGCTTTGCTGCAAAATTGTGTCTAACAGGATTCTGACTTTTCACTATCGACGGGAACCTATCTTATGACGAGTATGATAAAATGTCTCTGACATTTTGTGGTGCAACCTTACTTTTTTCTTATATGAAAAATAATATGAATCATAAATTTCAACATATAACTGGTCATGTGAGTTATTATGCATTGTGTTATTGAAATCAACAGAGTTATTATGCATTGTGTTATTGAAATCAACAGACACATAGCTACTAAGTTAATCATCTCAATTGCAAATAGATAATCAAATAAGAAGGATAAACTCTTTTTGACAATCTAGAATGGTCAAGTTATAAACACGTTTTGGACTTCAACGTAGGGCAAATCAGCAATAGAGTAAGATAAAAGTTTCCCGACGAGTAAGGAAACAATAATCAATTGCTTCTGACAACTTATGCAGCGGCATCAAGGATAAGATAAAAAGTTCTTATAACACAACCCGCTTTTGGTACATAGTTTTGTGTTACTTTGCCTTGAGCACGTCTACCACACAGGGATCAATGACCAGTATCCTTATTCAGTATTGGATGATGGCATATGGGAATTTTCCAAAGGTAGTGACAAATGCCAAGAATTCCTCCTAACCTGGTTGTTTTCATTGTCAAAATATGTTTCGTGGATTGCTGCAGCTTTGTCCAAACACTTAAAAAACCAAAAAATTGATGGAGTCTCAACATCTATCTACTCAAGAATAAGGCAATTTGAGTGGAATACTAGCTTTGGTACGCAAGAAAAGCAGTGCTAGACATGAAACCAGTAACCAATCCATGCTATGACTTTCTGATATACATAATGCTGAAGCTCTACGCTTTGCAACAACGAGTAAGGAAAAAAAAATCAATTGCAGCTCTCTACAACTTTATTGAGTTTTCCCATCACTCATAACCTTTCTACTAGCAAAAGCAAAAATAGAGCCTATTTCCCCCATTCAAGGACTTGAGCATACAAACAACGATAAGAACTTCGGACATAGTCGAGCAAACTATACTACTTAACGGATAAGTTACCTCAGTGAACTTCTATGAATGATCTTTCTACTACCATATATGGTGGATTCTATGTTTCTAACCTCATAAAGTTGATTTCCTTCCAGAGGAATTTTGATATGTCTCCTCCTGAAAACAACTCTGACAACTTCACCGATTCTACACAAAGCATTTCCTCCTGTTTCATGGAATATGTATCATTGGGTAGGAACCAGAAAAGAAAATAAAGCAACAGTGCCCATACCAGTAGAGATCCAAAATGCCATTGCCCATTTACCCTCCTTCTCGATATATGCTAGCAATGTGCTTGCAAGGAGGGTACTGATAGATATTGCAGCATAAAAGTAGTTGAAAATTTTCATTTTGCTGACTTCTCTTGAAAAATTTCACCAAATCCTAGAGCAATAATATAGAGTGCAAGGTAAAGTAATCCAATTTGAGTTCCGCTTTCCTTCTTGCAATTGATTCCTTGTATTGCACATGGAGGTGGTCTCAAATAATCAACTCTGGCTCACAAAGGTATTAGAACTGCTCCCTGAAATATATCACATTCCATTACAACCTTTCCACTGAGAAAAAATACTTAGGTTAATCCAATAGTCAATCCACACAGCCTTTATTGAAGGCAGAAATATAACTTTATATATATACATTACACACACACACACACACACACACACATATATATATATATATATATATATATATATATATATATATATATATATATATATATATATATATATATATATATATATATATATATATATATATATATATATATATATATATATATATATATATATATATAAAAACAGAAATTAGACATCACAACACACCCAACCTTGTTAACTAGAGGCACACATGTATGATCTCACACTTGTTCCATAGCAAGCAGACCCTACCACATGACATCAGCCAAGGAGAGCTCTCTATGTATGAACGTATGTATGAATATGTATGTATGTATGTATGTATTTATATGTGTCCTTGCGTCCATCCATCTATATCTTTCTAACAGAGAGATAATCTTTTGCTCAAAGAGACAGGAGGCCCCGGGAAGATGATACCGAAGTTGATGCATTAGAGATGGCAGACAGCTCCCCCAGCTGAGGCAAGGTCTGAGCTTTTAAGGAGCGAGTTGCATTTCTTAATACTTATGATACGGAGAAACGACCAAGCCAAATATATGTGGGTTAGAGTGCCCGCTTTTGGTACATAGTTATGTCTTACTTTCCTCTTGAGCACGTCGACCACACAGCGATCGGCGACCTCAGGACTGGATGATGGCATATGAGAATTCTCCAAAGGTAGTGACATCCGTCCTAGTATACACACGACACTACCGCTTAAATTTGTTTTTACTTTCTGTTAATGACTGGGTACACGTCCTTAAGATCCAAATATATGTGGGTTAGAGTGCCCGCTTTTGGTACATAGTTATGTCTTACTTTCCTCTTGAGCACGTCGACCACACAGCGATCGGCGACCTCAGGACTGGATGATGGCATATGAGAATTCTCCAAAGGTAGTGACATCCGTCCTAGTATACACACGAGACTACCGCTTAAATTTGTTTTTACTTTCTGTTAATGACTGGGTACACGTCCTTAAGATCAAATGATTTGCCATATGCACCAGTTTGGCGACCGGTACATGTTATCCTCTCTCTCTCTCTCTCTCTCTCTCTCTCTCTCTCTCTCTCTCTCTCTCTCCCTCTCTCTCTTTCTCTCTCTCTCTCTCTCTCTCTCTCTCTCTCTCTCTCTCTCTCTCTCTCTCTCTCTCACGCACGCACTCAACCTACAGTCAAATAACTTACAATTAAAATCACGAGCTGAAAAAGAAGGCTCGATTTGTAGCGACCAAGGTAGGCATCCCCGAGGAATCCACCGATGAAGGAAAATTAGGAATAGGGCGCCTTGCCAATTACTAGTTTTTGAAGCTGCCGAAGAGGCCCCCTCTCTAAGAACAGGGGTCAGATAAATTGCATACAAAGAGACACACATAAGTTGACAGAAATCCCATACAAAGAGACACACATAAGTCCCTGATTCACTGCAATCAGGAAGATAACAACATCAAGAGAACACCCCTCGCTGTATAAACATAAGTACCTACAATGAATACCGCTGTCTTGAAGCCCCCTGCTGATCGCCGACTAGCTGGATTACCTTTAACGTCCAGCGTCCCATCAAATGCGAGCTCGTCCATCTCTTGCTAGCTCGATAGTCATAGGTCGAACGGAGTTATTGCATGCGTAAAGGATCAGGATAAGCATGCGCAGCACAGACAGCATCTTGTTTGGAAGTCAGACAGCGAGGACTGTGACTTGGCTGCACTCGATACTGTTAGAATTTGACAGTTATTTAGAAAGATCGAGCCCCATGTGTGGAATGGACTCTTTTGAAGAGTAGAGTCAAGCCGCCTCCTTTGGGATATAGTGCGTTCTATGGTACTCATGCTCTTTGCCGTATAGAGGGTTATTAGTGGGCTGAGGCGTGCTCAAAAGGTTGCCCCTTCTTGTGAGAGAGAATGTAGGTGTGCCCTTTCTTGTGAGTGGAATGCAGATTATGGTTTACTGTTGTTCAATAATGAAAGTTCAAAAAGTAGGTTTAAGTTTAAATTTCATAGGCAAGTTGGGTTGGGCACTCACCTCTTGAGGTGGAGGTTGTGTGTTCAATCTTTGCGGGGTGTCGGACATGCTTGGACGAATGTGGCCAATTTATGTTTTTGGTTCATTGAAACGAGATGTCTTTGCGCAGCCCTTTTCTTGTAATGTTTCGATAATCGAACCCCTTTTTTGTGGAATACAAGAGGTACCATGAGTACTATGCCCTTCACTTGTAGAGTTGTTCTTTCAATACCTTCAAGCCCAAGAAAATTGGACTTCCAATGAAATTCCTTTAAGGAGAAAAAAGGTGAGTTTAAGACAAAATTCTTTTCTCAAAAGCAAACAATGTCTAAGGGAGGAGACTTCTCACAATTACAAATCCAGAGAGTTTCTCTAGTGAACAAGCAGCAACCCAAGTAAACTTTCTATATTTTCATCATCTGTGCCAAATGCCTCAGACCATCACAATTGTCTGAGAAGTTTATGTATTTTGAAATACATTGTGTTGAGGGTTTAGAGCATCTTGATGAACAGCATGGAACCTGGATACGATGCGGCTATGAAGAATAGGAAATGACCTTTAAGTGATTCACCTCTTAGAAATAAGGTAACTGGTAACAAATTGTCCTAAGGTTGAAGCACAAACTGGATGCTAGTTCAGTTCATCCGGCAAGGCTGTTTAGGGCTATTACTTGAGCATATTCAGAATTTCCATGTATCCATGAGTTTATAATGACATCCAATCAGTGGATAAGTTAACTGCATCCATTCAGGATGATTCAGTAAAATCAACAAGCCTATTTTCACAAAAGCTGTGACAACTTGAGCAATTCCACACAAAGGGTTTCCTCTTGGTTCATGGAATCTGTATCACCCAATTGCCTTCCATAGTTATTTTGCTATTTCTCTTCCTGAAAGGAGCTGTGACAACTTGAGCGATTCCACACAAAGGGTTTCCTCTTGGTTCATGGAATCTGTATCACCCAGTAGGATCCAAAAACTAAAATAAAGTAAGAGTTCCCATACTAGTAGAGATCCAAAATCCCATTGCCCATTTACCCTCATTTTCGATATATTCTAGCAAAGTGCTTGCAAGCAGGGTACTGATAGACATTGCAACATAAGATCAGTTGAAGAATTTCACTTTACTGACCTTCTCTTGGGGATGTTCCTCATCAAACTGATTAGCCCGAAACTTAAAAGATTGGGCAGGTAACCACCAAAACCTAGAGCTATGATATAGAGTGCAAGGTAAAATAATCCAATTTGAGTTCCGCTTGACTTCTTGCAACCGATTGCTTGAACTTCACATGCAGGTGGTCTCAAATAATCAAGTGTAGCTGACAAAGCTGTTAGAAATGCTCCCTGAAATATATCACATTCCATTACAACCTTTCCACTGAGAAAAGATACTTGGATTGATGCAATAGTCAATCCACAGAGCCTTTATTGAAGGGAGAAATATAACCTTACACACACACGCGCGCACACACACGCACACACACACACACACACACATATATATATATATATATATATATATATATATATATATATATATATATATATATATATATATATATATATATATATATACAAAAAATTAGACATCACAACACACCCAACCTTGTTAAGTAGAGGCAGCCTTTACATTCGATAGCCTTTACATTCGATAGGTGAGGGGCAGGCAACCCTCAAATATAGATAGACATTGGTATGTAGAGAGTCAGAGACCCCTTGCGGAGTTTGAACTGGGATCAAGCATCCAGCCAGTTCTTGGCATAACGAATAGGCCATGCCCACATTCCCTCGATAAGCAAAAACACCACTTGACATATGGTCATCCATGAAATACGTCTAAGACACATGTTCAAGCTCTGCATGAATTAGGCTCAACCTTTAGAAAAGGCAAGCACAAGAGCCTTCTTGAATACAATCAAGCATGTGAATCTTTGGCTTCTTTACACAAACTTTTTAGCTCAGAGGTGTCCCAAAATAAGGATCATCACATCCATCACAATGAACTTTGAAACATTTATTTTGATCAACTATAAAAGTATGTCCTTTTCCCAACTCAGCTTTCATGTATTGAAAAAAAAAACTTTCTCTTGTTCAAGACCTACAAACAAATAATGGCTTTGCTGGAAAATCGTGTCTAACAGGATTCTGAGTTTTCACTGTCGATGGCAACCTATCTTATGACGAGTATGATAAAATGTCTCTGACATTTTGTGGTGCAATCTTACTTTTTTCTTATATGAAAAATAATATGAATCATAAATTTCAACATATAACTGGTCATGTGAGTTATTATGCATTGTGTTATTGAAATCAATGGACACATAGCTACTAATTCAATCATCTCAATTGCAAATAGGTAATAAAATAAGAAGGATAAACTCTTTTTGACAATCTAGAATGGTCAAGTTATAAACATGTTTTGAACTTCAAAGAAGGGCAAGTCAGCAACAGAGTAAGATAAAAGTTTCCCGACGAGTAAGGAAACAATAATCAATTGCTCCTGACAAGTTATGTAGTGGCCTCAAGGATAAGATAAAAAGTTCTTATAACATAGCTCGCTTTTGGCACACAGGTATGTGTTACTTTCCCCTGAGCATATCGACGACACAACGATCAGCGACCACTCTCCTTATTCAATCATCTCAATTGCAAATAGGTAATAAAATAAAAAGGATAAACTCTTTTTGACAATCTAGAATGGTCAAGTTATAAACACGTTTTGAACTTCAAAGAAGGGCAAGTCAGCAACATAGTAAGATAAAAGTTTCCCGACGAGTAAGGAAACAATAATCAATTGCTCCTGACAAGTTATGTAGTGGCCTCAAGGATAAGATAAAAAGTTCTTATAACATAGCTCGCTTTTGGCACACAGGTATGTGTTACTTTCCCCTGAGCATATCGACGACACAGCGATCAGCGACCACTCTCCTTATTCAGTATTGGATGATGGCATATGGGAATTCTCCAAAGGTAGTGACAAATGCCAGGAATACCTCCTAATCTCGTTGTTTTCATTGCCAAAATCTATCGCCCTGATTGCTGCAGCTTTGTCCAAACACTTAAACAACCTGAAAATTGATGGAGTGTCAGCATCTATCTACTCAAGAATAAGACAATTTTGGGGAATACTAGCTTTGGTACGCAAGAAAAGCACTGCTAGACATGAAACCAGTAACCAATCCATGCTATGACCTTCTGATATACATAATGCTAAAGCTCTAAGCTTTGCCACGAGTAAGAAAAAAAAAATCAATTGCAGCTCTCTACAACTTTATTGAGTTTTCCCATCACTCATAACCTTTCTACTATGCAAAAGTTAAAATAGAGCCTATTTCCCCCATTCAAGGACTTGAGCATACAAACAACGATAAGAACTTCAGGCATAGTCCAACAAACTATACTACTTAACGGATAAGTTACCTCAGTGAAGTTCTATGAATGATCTTTCTACTACCATTGATGGTGGATTCTATGTTTCTAGCCTCATAAAGCTGATTTCCTTCCAAAGGAATTATGATATGTCTCTTCCTGAAAACAACTGTGACAACTTGAGCGATTCACCAGAAAAGAAAATAAAGCAACAGTGCCCATACCAGTAGAGGTCCAAAATGCCATTGCCCATTTACCCTCATTCTCGATATATGCTAGCAATGTGCTTGCAAGGAGGGTACGGATAGACATTGCATCATAAAACTAGTTGAAAAAATTCATTTTGCTGACCTTCTCTTGAAAAATTTCACCAAAACCTAGAGCAATGATATAGAGTGCAAGGTAAAATAATTCGATTTGAGTTATGCTTGCCTTCTTGCAATCGATTCCTTGTACTGCACATGCAGGTGGTCTCAAATAATCAACTGTAGCTGACAAAGGTATTAGAACTACTCCCCGAAATATATGACATTCCATTACAACATTTCCACTAAACATCACTCACCCACCAAAAAGTGCACCTATAGTAATTGGTGGCTATCTAGACCATAAGAAAATTAAAAATCTATATAAGCACCATCCAACCTTTGTTTCCTATGTTGTATGCATTCCAGAAATTTCCCACTTAGCTTAGTGAAGTCATAAACTCCATCAAGCAGCCCCCTTACATTCTTACCTCAATTTTTTCATGATTCTAAGTTCTTCTTCTTTTTGGATAAATACTCCTACATTTTTTAGATAGTTCTCCTCTTATTCAAAGCAACTATCCATCATAATGGAATCTGGACCGTCGTTGTTCTCTTCGTCTTCTATGACCTCATTATAGTCACACTCTTCTAGCAAGGTGGTGTAGCTCAAGTGTAAGCACCACCTCCTTTACTTGTCAATATGTCGAGACTTGAGGACTAGTATGAAGACCATGAGAAAGTGAAGGCACATTTGCATGAGTGAAAGCACACAAGCATGCACACACATACACACACACGCGCACACGATAAGAGCAAAGAGAGGATCAATGGAAAGCTTCTATTGCAAAGAACTGTCTTACAAAGCTTAAGACTCTAACAAACAACCTCTCTAACCAGCTAGCCTCAAAAATGAGCTCTCTAGCTCTTTTTATAGCTTTTTGACTAGTTTTGACCCTGTCCAGACCTACTATCCGGCCTAGTTAAAAATTAGGTTCCAAGGCTTATTTGAGGGCTCAAACGGAGTCTAAAAATTATGAAAATTGGTAGCATGATACTTGTAATGCTCCTCAAGCTCAAGGACCTTGAGTTACAACAAACAGAGCTAGAAAAAGGTTAAATGATATTTACAATGGTCTTTAGTGATCAAAATCACTATTTTTATAGGGATTTCTTCTGAATTTTTCACATATGCTTCTTGGAACTCCATACATGCTCCTCTTCTTGTGTGTCCAAATCTTTGATGCGCTTCCATGCTTGTGCTTGACCTTGCATTCCAACACTCCCCCCCTCTCAAGTATGTCATCCCTGAAAGACCCTTGTTGTAAGGGTTGTTCCATGTAGTGCTGTGAGAGCTAGGGTCTTTTCCTTTGTATGTGCTTCTTCCTTGGATTCCAGCGAGAATAGGTCGTTATGAGCTGCCGAAAACTACTAGTTGCTCAAAAAGAGGTTGTATAGGTTGAATTGGAGCAACTGTTGGCTTCGAATTACTTCCTAGGTATTGATGTTGTCCCTGTGATATCCTCTAGATCTTCCAAAGGTGATGTTCATTTTAGTCATGCCAAGTACTCGTAACCCTTAGTGAATGATTGTTGAGTGTGTTAGTGCATGGGTTTAAGAAAGCATGTGCCTTATGCATGGCCTTCTAGTGTGGCCCTATGCATGCTTACTTCTTGGAAGAAGTATGGTGCAAAAATTGGAGGTCTTGAGCTAAGTCCTCAAGGGTATGCTGACGAAGAGGTTTATTATGGTTATGATGTTGCCAAAGTGAGAATTCTTACCATGCTGAATGCTCAATCAATGTTTATCTCTATGTGTTGTACACCGAGCATTGTGATGGATCATCAGCTAGTCTTTCATTGGCGATGAATGTCCGTGTTGATGGTCCACTCATAAAATTCTATGAGTGTGTGGTCCTGTCTACTCTCTTCAAACCAACATTTGCCAAATACTAAGAATTGAATTTCTTTATATTCCTTGAAAAACAACATTGCGTAACTACACCAAGCTTAGTTTCACATATTCTCTTTAGGTTACCATAAGCAGAAGTCTTCTCATCTAGTATACATAAAATGATTTGCAGGGTACCAGAACTACCCCTTGCAGTTACCTCCTTTAATGTTCTCGTACATACAATAGTTAAGCATCACTCAAGTTACGGACCTTCAAGCTCTTCCTTCCTACCATGGTAAGGGGAAATAGTAGTTGTGGATGCCATGTTCATGCCAAGTTCTAGACATCTACCGGATAGGCAGTAATAATATCGTCTGCTAGCCGAGACATACTTATATCCAAACTGATAAATGCCCAGCCATCAATGATTCCACCTTCAACTAACCATGACTTATTCATGTTCCATGCTTACACGATCGCTTTTTGACAAAAAAAATTAAAACATTGGAGGCTCGTTGATCAGCATCTTCACGCATCTGATCGAAGAGCTCTCCAACGTTCACAATTGCGTTGCACTTACAAGCTGAAAGAATCATTTGCATAAATGTTTGTTTTGTCTAATCTCTATCTTATCTCTGTCTTTGTTTCTCTCTTTCTACCTCTTTCTCTATTTGAATTATCTCTCTATCTCTCTCTCTTTCTCTATTGTAGGTTATTCAAGAAGCTAACCAAGCAAAAAATATGGCTAACTATTGTAAGTACAATTTCCATTCTTTGAATATCATTTGAATTATGTTATTTTCATTAGTTAGCATATTCACACTTATTGATATGCACATATACACTTATACATGATGAAGATGCATGTTCACACATATATTCATATACACATGCACATACACACACATATATTCATATACACATGCAAATACACACACATACATGTGCACATACACTTACACATACACACAAATACACATGCATATGCACAAACATTTATACAACCACATAAAAGACCTGCATGCATGCATTATTGCATATATACATACACATACACACATTAACATATACTTAAATACATGTATATGCACATCCGCATGCATGCACATGGATGCAAATGGAAATGCATCCACATGCACATGCATGTTTCATACATATACACATGCATATACATACACTTGAATATGTTTATACACATACACATACACATACATATGCACATACATATGCACATATGAATATATACACACACATACACATATATAGACATATATATGCACATACGTACACACACATATACACATACACACAGACACATGCACATACATACATATACACATATACATGCACATACACATATACACATGTACACATACACTTACACATATACATGCACATACATATACACACACATACACATGCACATGCACATACAGATATACACTTACACATGCACATGCACATACATACATATACACACACATACACATACATACACATATACACTTACACATGCACATGCACATACATGCATATACACATATACATATGTACATACATTCATATACACACATATATACATGCACATACATACATACATATACACACATATACATGCACATGCACATACACATACATATGCATATACACTTACACACGCACATGCAGATACATGCATATACACATATACATATGCACATACATACATGCACATATATACATAGATACATACATATACATGCATATAGACATACTTACACATATAGATATATACCTACATGTGCATATATACATTTTATATACACACAAGAACACTTAAATATGAATGAATTATATAATTAAAGTACTAAAACACATGCTTAATATAAACAATAATAACAATCAATAGAACAAAACTTTTCATTACTTAATACCATACACACAATTCAAAACCTAACTGAAATGAACAATATATAGATTATATATATATATATATATATATATATATATATATATATATATATATATATATATATATATATATATATATATATATATATATATATATATATATATATATATATGTATATATATATATATATGTAAATACATGCATACATAAACATGCACATAATATACATGAATGTATACACACATATGAACATACACACACATATACACACATACGCATGTTATGAGAGTAAGGTCAAATTATACATACCTATATCGAATGAAGATGTTTTGTCCATCTAGCGTTTAGAATTGACCACCCAACCTTCAGGATCTTCTTCACACAGATGTTTCTCCTATTTTAGTCAACCTAATACCTCTGTTTCTAACTCTTTTGCATACAAGTATTAAGTCATGATGTCGAGACCATCACTATTAACCTCTAGTGCATATTTGTGAAGACCCAGTAATTTTTCTTTGTACTCATCAATAGACAATGTATGATTCTCGCTTTTGTGTTGTATAAAATTCTAGAACTTAATCTTCTTCTCCATATGGTAGTATGAAGAACAATAGAAGATTTTTGCTAGCTCTCAAAATTCCTTCCATAGAACCAGGCCAGGATGCATTCAAGTCCACATATAGGACTTCCACCATAGCTTTGTGATGCCATGTAGGTGAAAGACCCCCACTTTTGCCTTAGACTCTTCACTAAATGGTTGAATATCAAAGAAATCCTCAAGCTCTTCAGGGGCCAATCTTCGACTTGCAGAGTATACTGGTCTGAACCATTTACCGGTTTGTTGCATTAGAACGCTGCCAATTGCTATATTTGAAGCATCAACAAATACATGGAACGGATGATCCCAGTCAGGAGGCATTCTACATTGCCTAAATTTGCACAAAATCCACAAAATCTAAAGTTAGGAGTTGCATTAGATGGGGTTAATCCATTCTCCATGAAATCTGGTAAATGGTCAACATGGCTAGTTGTAGTCATAAACTACAATCTTTCGCCATATCTTAGCATTAAAAAGGAACATTTAATGCTTTCACTTTTAATCCCAAGCAAAAGACAAGTTAAAGATATGAATATATATCTTGATCCTCTCATTGACGATCTCCAAGAGTTATGGACATGTATTAATATCATTGATGTATCAAAAAGCATCAATGAAAGACATATTACTGTTCGTGGTATTGTGGCTTGGACTATTCACGATTTTCAAGGATATGGTGTTTGTTCAGGTATTGATGTATTTTTTTATTCAATATGCAAAAAAATAAAAAATGATTTAATCTAATTATATTTTTATCCTTTTCATGATGCAAGAATATCTACTAAGGGTTATTTGTCTGTATTGTGGTGATTGGTTGAGATCAATCTAT
Organism: Ceratopteris richardii; assembly: GCA_020310875.1. Lineage (NCBI taxonomy): Eukaryota > Viridiplantae > Streptophyta > Polypodiopsida > Polypodiales > Pteridaceae > Ceratopteris > Ceratopteris richardii. The sequence continues at coordinate 77,849,462 of CM035436.1, read as the reverse complement.
AGTAAGAATCTCAACAAAAATATTTATCTTCAACATCGACGATTCTTTGCTGATGATCATCGATTAATATCTAAAAGAGAAGTGATACATTTTAATGGAAAGCTTGAAACAGGTCAGTGTTCAAAACCTATGATGCCTATGGATTGGTATAGAAAATGGTCAGGTGGACCTCTGATAGATCTAGAATCAGAAATCTTCAATGATGATGAAGATAATGAGTATGTGAAGAGAGGTAAAGGAAAATTTGCACTCAAAGAGAACATATCAATATGGTATTCTTTGGAGTATTGGAAAGATTTAAAAGTATGTCATCTTCTTGATCATATGCATATATTCAAGAATATTGGTTATTCACTATGGCAGCATCAAAGAATGATTTGAAAGATCAAAAAACAAAACTAGAGTTATGGACAGTTTTTGATAGACATTGACAAGAAACAACTTATGCACCTGCTCCTTGGGTACTTACAACAAAAGAGATAAAACCTATCAACAATAGAATACAATTGATTAGGACTCCCACAGGATATGGAGCATCTTTTGAGAACATGTTTACTATGGATGATAAGAGCTTATCTCAGTTAAAGACCCATGACTAGCATAACTTTTTGAAACAAATTTTACCTTTGGTTATCGATGGATGTACAACAAAAGAAGTACGAGATGTGATCTATCATCTTGGATCACTTATAAGGTAATTATGAAACTTTTATATTTAATATGTATGAATATTGGATATCTTTTATTTTTGAATTAACTTCTTTATAATTTTTTAATGATATGTATAGGTGGATTACATCAAAAGAGATTGAAAAAAACTCGATCCCACAAAAAAAAACGTGAATGCAAAGAGCTACTATGTTTGATGGAGAAAACACTTCCTACTTCATTTTCGGATATTCGGGTTCATTTATTAATCCATCTTGTAGATGAAATAGAGATTGCAGCTGTTGTCAACACTCGATCGACGTTCTGGGTCGAGCGATTTATGGGAATATTAAAAGGTTATGTGCGACAAAGAGCGAAGAGAGAACACTCGATCGATGTTCTGGGTCGAGTGATTTATGGGAATATTAAAAGGTTATGTGCCAGAAGGATCCATGGCAAAGGGTTGGACGCTTGAAGAGTGCATGCATTACGTTAGTGAGTACGTTGAAAGAGTTCATGAAGAAGCTCCACGTGCATGGACCAATGAGTCTTCTTCAAAAATAACAGATGAGGTATTATCAGGTAAGGGAGTTCCTTTTTTATTTACATTTCAAAAAAAAAAACTGATGTTTCTACTTTTGTAGCATATAATAGCAAATGCATGCAAGCATTCCTTAGCGAGTATGAACAGGAAATTCAAAATCTCCGAAGTCAAAGGCAAAGAAACAAAAGATATAGATGTAATCTGGATAATAATGAGATTACAAATATATCTTCTTTCACGGATTGGCTATATAGTCGTTTGCAATGCGCCAACGCAAATAATGAAGAAATCTCAGATGAGCAGAGAGAGCTAATGATAGGTTGTGAACGAAAGGTAATTTTATTTAAACAATATTTTGTTTTTTTCATATATGTATATTAGTTTCTATTTACTAATTTTATTTCTTTTGCAGGCTCAAATGTTCACTAATATTTGAGCTTTTGGACAGCATATTAGAATCAAAGCTATTGATTCTTTACATAAAACAGAGGATTCTAGTATTTTTGCTTCTTTCAAGCAACTATCATGTGCTAACTCAAAAGACATGAACCTTATAGATGGCAAACTTGGCTACGTAGGAGCTATTGTTGTTATCTACTAAAATTCATTTCGTACATTCAAACAGGTAGAAGAAAGTTTATATTTTTTATGATAGAGTTAGTTATTTTTTAAGCACCTAATAATGAGTTTTTGTTTTTATATATTTTGATAGGTCATATTGAAGGTTGACTGATTTCGAGCCGAGTATAAAGGTAGCAATTCCACATTAAGAAAGGAATTATCTGCGTTTTGGGCAATTGATTCTTCCAAGGTAATGCGATCTACTAAAGAACCATATATTCTTCCTAGGCATATTGAACAAGTATTTTTTTATAAAAACCTAGATGCTCACCCTTGGTGGCAAGTCATTCATGTTCAACCTAGAGGTAGGTCATTGTTTGAACATTTTATTGTTAGAGAGATCAAAGAAAGTCCGCTTGATGATTCAGCATCAGATACTGATACATCAACATCTGAAAGAGAAATTAGAATCATTATATGTGATAATGATACTACTCTTTTTGATGAAGAGGATAATAGTACTCTACATGCTGACTCTAGTGATGAGGAAGAGGAATTACAAGAAATCGATATTAATCCATCGATAGATGATGTGACTCAGGAGAACACACATTTAACAATAGAAGAAATAAATGAAATCAATAAGGATAATGAAGATGAGACTATATTGATGTCTTACCAAAATGATGGCAATAATGAAAACATATGAGCAGATTGGATAGTAAATTCTACTCTAATTATCGATCAATAACTTGGAGCTTCTGAATGGATATCAAATAATATATTCTTAATTCAACTTGAATAACGATGAATCCTACTAGAGAGATGAGATCATGTTCTTTTAAGTTAGAACATTAAGCTCGGGGGTATGCTTAATTATTTTATATATAGGTTTATCTTTGAGGAGCAAATTTTTATCATGTATGTATGCATATGTGTGTGTATTCCTGTGTATTATATGTATACATATGTTAGTATGCATATATATGTATTTCATGTATATGTATGTGTGTGCATGTGTGTGATATATGTATACATGTGTTACTATGCATATGTGTATATATGCATATGCATTTATGTAAAATATTCATGTATTCATGTAATATATGCAAGTGTTTACAATTGTGTATGCATGTATAAGTATACATTTGTGCATTTAGGCATGTATATGTGATGTGTACATGTATATATGTATAGGTGTCTATGTGTAAATGTGTACATGTAAATATGTATGCATGTATATATATATATATATATATTTATGTGTGCATTTAGGCATGTATCTGTGATGCATAATGTATCTACTCCACTTCATATTTATGTATGTGTATCTACATGATGTGTATATATCTTTATATATATTATGATCCTCGTTGACTCGAGTAGCTATATATAGAGGCATAAGGTTGGGAGGAGAGACATCTCTCTAGTAGGACGTCGGAGGAATAGATGCAATGTGTACATATACTTCAATCATATGGCTAAAAGGCTGAATTAGAGTTTTTAAATTAGCTGTTTTAAAACCCTAATATCAAAATTAGTGTTGTCAAATTAGGATTTTTGAAATAGGATTTATTTATTTATTTATTTATATATAGATATCTAAGTGTGTGTGTATATATATATATATATATATATATATATATATATATATATATATATATATATATATACATATACTTATAGATATATCAATGTGCATGCATGTGTGTATGTATGTGCATATGAATGTGTTGTATGTGTGTATGCATCTGTATATGTATATATGCATGCAAATATGATTATATGATTCTATGTGTGTGTACATATGATTATGCATGTGTATGTGTATGTGAGTATGTGCATGTGTATGTTACATACATACATACATAAACACAAATACTCATATCCACGTATATATACATAAAAGCAATGCCTACCGTGCATTATCCCAACGATGAGCCATAAGTGTCCGCATCTCTTTTAGACACCACTTATGCGACCATCTTGTCCCAAACTCTGTCTCAAGTGAACTAAGTACATATTTTTAATCCATGTCATCATGCTCACTACAAAAATAAAAAAAATTTCATGTAAATAAAACAAAAGATATTTATTTCAATTTATATGTAAAATTTATACGTAATTCCATTGTAAGTGGAGAAAGTGTTGGTAAGAGTCGCATAATGCCCGCATTCTTCTCTTGAACTCCAATCCATTCCCTATGTACACAATGTTCCCCTCTGGCTCTATATCGCACTCTAGCCCTAAGGTGCCTATGCATGTCCTCATAGGCAACTCTGCTCTGCTATCATGATCTGGAGGTGGTATAGGTGTCTTGAAAATAGATAGATAAAAATAAATAAAAATATGTGATATATAATATTATTAAAAATGTTTATGAAAAAAAAACATACCTATGAGCAGATAGTTGTCTTCCTGCATGTGGAACCACAGAAGAGATCTCCTGTGATCGCTGGGTAAGCATCTGGATCGTATAATCTAGCTCATCATCAGACATCTATGAGTACTCATGCATGATGATCCCTAGACTATCAGGTGGAACTCTTGCTCTAATAAGACTTTTTATGAGAGTGAGTTTCGCCTTTCTCTCTCTAGTAGGATCCATAATACCTAACATATAAAACAAAAAGGGTTAGAAATCAATATATATACGTGTACATATGTATGTGTGTATATGTGTATGTAGGTGTATATGTGAGTGTGTGAATGCATGTAAACATGTATGTATGCATATGCATGTGCATTATGTATGCAAATGTATGCATGTGTGTGTATGTGTCTGTTTTTTTATACCAATCCATAGGCATCATAGGTTTTGGACACTCACTTGTTTCAAGCTTTCCATTAAAATGCATTGCTTCTCTTTTAGATCTTAAGTGATGATCATCAAGCAAGAATCATCGATGTCGAAGATAAATATTTTTGTTGAGATTCTTACTATAGATTGATCTCAACCAATCACCACAATATGGACAAGCTTTATAACCCTTAGTATTCTTGCACCATGAAAATGATAAAAATATAATTAGATTAAATCACATTTATTTGTATGCATATTGAATAAAAAAATTTATCAATACCTGAACAAATACCATATCCTGGAAAATCGTGAATAGTCCAAGCCACAATACCTCGAACCGTAATATGTCTTTCATTGATGCTTTTCAATACATCAATGAAATTAATACCTCTCTATAACTCTTGGAGATCGTCAATGAGAGGAGCAAGATATATATTCATATCTTTAACTTGTCTTTTTCTTGAGATTAAAAGTGAAAGCATCAAATGTTCCTTTTTAATGCTAACCTATGGTAGAAGATTGTAGTTTATGACTACCACTAGCCATGTTGACCATTTACTGGATTTCATGGAGAATGGATTAACCCCATCTAATGCAACTCCTAACTTTAGATTTTGTGGATTTTTTGCAAATTCAGACCATGTAGAATCAATATGCTGAAAAGCAACACTATCATGAGGAATTCTGATTATTCCATGAGTACTTTTATGGTCATGTCCCCATGTCAAAAGCTTTGATAATTTGGGGCTTTGAAACATATGTCTAATACGTGGAGCCAATGGAAAATGTCTCAATACCTTTTTGGGATTTTACCTTCTTCATCCTTATATCGAGGAGATTGACATTTGGGACATGTCAAAGAACCTGCATATTCACCTCTATATAAAATACAATTGTTAGGACATGCATGTATACATTGATAATCTATGCCAAGATTGTTGATTATCTTCTTCATTTCATCATGTGAGGAAGGAAGAATTTTCTGACTTGGTAAAAACTTTTCAGATAATAACCTGTAAGTTCATAAAAAAAAGACATATTAATAAAAATAAATAAATAATAATAAAAAAAAAATATATATATATACATACATATAATTTTATATATGTGTATGCTTATGTGTATGTGTATGTGAATGTGTATATGCATGGGCATGCGTATATGTATGCATATGTGTATATGTATGTATGTGTGTTTATGTGTTTTATAGGTGTATATGTATGTATATATATGTATGCATATGTGTATGCATATATGTATGTTTATGTGTGTATATAGGTGTATGTATGTATGTATGTGTATGTATGTATGAATGTGTATGTATGTATGTATATGTATGTATGCATGTGTAGTTGTGTATCTTTCATTTCATTTTTAATTTTTTTTGTATATTGTGGTTTGTAACATTTCATATCTATAGCACTGAATCGTTTGGTTGTCTCCCATTTTATAGTCAATGTATTACTTGCCTTGCTAATTAAGACTTACATATTTGTTTACAAGGATTAAGTATCAGCTAACTATGGAGGTATTGGCTTGTTTGAAAATAAGACAAGCAAATTTCTCTCGCCAATTTTGAAAAATGGATGAATAATTCTAAAGTATGGGCGGACATGAAGTGTTCATTCAATGCAAGTTCTTGTTCTTACCGTAGCTAAGGTAAAAACAAAAACCTGCACTGGATGAACACTTTGTGTCCACCCATCCTTTAAAATTATTCTTCCATCCTTCCAATTCATAGAGGTAAATTTACTTCTCCTATTTTTCAAAGGACTTAATACCTCCATAGCTAACTCATACTTAACATTTATATGCAAAGTTCATAAAAGAGTTAGCAACACAGGTATTAGGTCGACTAGAATAGGAGAAGTAGATGTGTCAGGAAGATTCTAAAGGTTGGGCGGACAAGTCCAAAGGTTAGATGCACAAAATAACTTCATTCGATACAAGTATGTACAATTTGAATTTACTATCATAACATGTGTATATTTATGTTTATGTGTATATATATGTGTATGTATGTATGTGTATGTATGCATGTGTAGATGTGCATATTTGATTTCATTTCTAATTTTCTTTTTGTTTATTGTGGTTTCTAGACTTTCATATAGATGTCTAGACCACTAAATCGTCTGGCTATCTCCCATTTTATTGTCAATCTATTACCTACCTTGCTAACTAAGGCTTACATATTTGGTTACAAATGTAAAGTATCAATTAGCTATGGAGGTATTAGGTTATTTGGAAAATAGGAGGACCAAATTTGTCTCGAAGATTTTGAAAGATGCATAAATAGTTTTAAAGGATGGGCAGAAAAAAAGTGTCCATTCAATGCAAGTTCTTGTTCTTACCTTAGCTAAAGTAAAAATAAAAACCTGCATTAAATGAATGCTTTGTTTTAAAATTAATTTTCCATCCTTCAAAGTCTTTGAGATAAATTTGGTCCTCCCATTTTCCTAATGACCTAATACCTCCATAGCTAACTGATACTTAATATTTGTATGCAAATTCCTTAAAAGAGTTAGCACCACAGATATTAGGTCGACCAGAATAGGAGAAACAGATGTGTGAGGAAGATTCTAAAGGTTGGGTGGACAATTCTAAAGGTTATATGGACAAAACATCTTTATTTCGATATAGGTATGTATAATTTGACCTTACCCTCATAACATGTGTATGTGTGTATATGTGTGTGTATATTTATATGTGTGTATGCATTCATGTATAATTATGTGTATGTCTATATATGCATGTGTTTATATGTATATATTGATGCATGTATATATATAAATAGATAGAAAATTGAAAATTATACCTTAATAGTGCCCAAATAGATACATTACTCCATCCAAAACGATTTTGAAGATTGAGAATAAGTAAGCTTGCACTTCTTCATGTCAAACGACTTCCTTCAAATACATGCTTTAGACATTCCTCTCGAAGATATTTCTCACTTTTAGAAGTATCAATGCTCTCACTATCATTTTGATACCAATCCTCAATAAAATCTGCCATGCCATCATCTTCATCATTGTCACACAAATCTTATAGTTTATCTTCTTTTGAATCTAGATCTTTAAACCTTGCATATTTAACAAGATCACTTTTGCATAGCCTTCTCATAGAAGCTTCTAATAAATAAAGCTTTACTGGTAATTTTGATTGGTGTGGAGGAATATCATCAACCTCATACATTGGAATCTACACGCATGAATAAAAATCATTAGTATTCCATAAATGAATAAAAAGTAAACTTTAAACATAAAATTAAATATATAAGTTATTAAATATGGATAGAAAATTTTCATTCTCTCTCTAGCTAAAAGGTGCTCTTGGAGGTCTACGTCATCCATAATTCACTAATAATTCATCACTAGCATGTAATGTAGTAATAGCATTGACAACTATGTATCTTGATAAATTTCTACTCATGTATGGTGATTCATGATTATTTTCACGCTCCTCAAATGTGCAATTAGTCGTTGAAGTATTATGTAACGCTGGACTACTATTTAAAATCTACTATATTTCCATGCATGTAAGGTCTTCCATCAATATATAATCTTTCAGTTTCTGCATGTGAAATCATTATACTAGTAAGGGATGTAGCATTCAAGCATATTCCATAAGTACTCATGCTTTGAACATAACGTGCAAGTTGATGCCAATCTCCACATCCATATATAGGACCACAAAATGACATAAGAGTTGTGACTTCTGAGTTCGAAGGCACATACAAATCCTTTACAATAAAGAGACCACCACCAACATTAGTAATAGTGCATGGAGCAATCATATAGTGATTACCCCAAGAGTTGAAAACCTCTTCATTTAAAGGAAGTGGTCCTCTATTCCATCCTCCATATCTACTTCTGTCATATTTGTGTACTAGAGAATGATCACGAGCTAGCAATGGATAATCTCCAGCCGTTTCAATCTCTAAACTAGGAGGTAGAGGATTTCTAGAAACCTCTTCTTGTAATTGATGAACAACAAGTCCATGAAGTGTACGAGGTATATTATCATTATGAGAAAAGTTATCATCATCATCATCATCATTGAGCAAGTATTCCTATATATCAATAGTAAAGTGATTTTTATAAGGTTTTTAAATAAAATATTGACATTAATTTAAAGAAAAAATACATACCCAAGCATTATCACGCTGACCAGGTCATGGTGCACACTCAAAAGTACCATACTCTGCCTCATGTTCAATACATTCCAATCGTGGTCTTCGATATGTGCCATAGCAAGAGTTACACCAACATATAATATGCTCTTGATAGTAAAAGTTATCATAATTCCTATCGCAGGACACATGTGAAGTTGTTGCATGGGTAGGAGGTGGTGGAGTGCCCTCTAATTGATCAGAATTTGATTAAAAATATATGAGTTATGTATCCATCAAATATATTTAAAATTAAAAGTTTGATATACTTATAGTATATAGTGCTTGCACCATTAGGAGACGGTGGTGGAGTTCCATCTGCTTGATCAAAATCTACAAATAATGCTATTTGATATTAATAATCTGATTATTTACATACATAAACATTCAAATATACATATTTACACATACACACATATTCACATATACACATTTACACATACACACATATTCACATATACACAATACACATTATTATGGGATAAATGCATGTATTTTGTATGAATGTGTATATGCATGCATGTGTATGTGCGTAGGTATATATGTGGATATGTATATCTGTGTTTATGTTATATGTATGTATATGTGTATATGTATGCATATATGTATGTGTATATGTTTGAATGTATATGTGTACGTGGGTATGTGTATGTGTATGTGTGTGTATATATGTGTATGTATTCTAATTCTTTTATTCTGTTTGAGATTAAATTAACAAGAGATATTGTATGGTGGAAAAAAATAAGAGGCGACCTAACATACCACCTCAGATGTGGTAGTTTTTTTGTAGACAGCTACGTCTTCAGGAGTCATTTCCTCAACAGAAGGTAAAAAATTAATAGTTTATATTTATAATTTTCATATATTTTAGTAAGTTTTTACATTTAATTTATTTATTTTTTTTAATAAAGAGGCTACTGCAAAGAAGAGAGTTGAGTCAAGCCACACATCGCACCTAGGCCAAATGGGCCATCCTGGTTTTGTAGCTACATTTGTAAGTATATGTGTTATTGTGAGTATATTTTTTATTTTAGATAAAATGCAAGAAATTAATCTTTTCTTTTTTGTTTCAATGCAGTGAAAGGATTATGGCCGATAGGGTTTAGGGTTGAGTCTTCCTTGAATTCTTCATGTTCATTGCAATAGATCTCTATGGCCTATGTCCTCTCACAATGAATTCGCTTCTATTTTCCTTCTGCAAATTGAACTTCTCCAAATTCTCTGCCATCGCAACAGCATCAAGAAAATCAATGCATCCAGATCCCTTGACTTGATAATGGAGTTCCTCAGGAAGGCCTTCAATGAATTTTCTCTTTAGCCCACTAACCTCCAATGCATATCTGTGAAGATATAGGAACTTCTCTTTGTACTCATCATCAAAAAAGCTATGCTTGTCACTTTTTTGATGTCAAAAATTATAGAACTCTATCTTCTTCTCCATATGGTAGTGTGGAGAACAATAGTGTTTTTTAGCTTGTTCTCTAAACTCTTTCCATTAAACCGGACTAGAACGCATCAGAGTCTGCATATACGATTTCCACCATAGCTTCGCGATACCATCCAGGTGCAGGATCCCAACTTTTGCCTTGGACTCTTCACTAAATCATTGAAGATCAAAGAAATCCTCCAGCTCTTCAATCCATGCCTCAAGATCTTCACCACTCTTCTTCTCACAATCAAAATCATTCAACTCTGCCTTCTTGAAGACTTGGTTAAGGGCAAACTCACCTGGTTCCATATCTTCATAATTGCATTTTTGTTTTCCTCAAGGCACACTAGATGTTCGTGCAACTTCACCCATTTCATCATTCAGTTCCATGAAGAAATTTGTTGCATCTTCTTGTTGTTTTCCACCTCGTTCTTTGCATAATTCCCCATGAAGCTTCTCAATAAGCTCCTCTTGCTCATCTACCTTTTGCATCAAACCTTCCATCGTTCTTGAGAATTGGTTCTGCTCCGATACCACTTGTAGCATTTCCCCAATCACAATCAATCACCAATCACAATATTTCAACCATTCAGGAATAACATAAGGGGGAAAAATGCAGAGATTGCACAAGATAAGAGAAAATTTGATGCAGAAGAGTAGAAATGATATGACTCAAAAAAAGAAGAATTCCGATGTTATAGATGAGAATTAATGGTTACAATAGCTTTGGAAAATAGCTTCTTGATGAAGCATCTACCTCCCGACCATCCCTGAGCTATCACAATCTCATTCACACTCCCACTCTCAATCACACTCTCACTCTCACTCTGAATCCCAAGGTAATTCTCTGATTTTTGTGCGTCCTCTTTTGCTGACGTGCAGGTCTCCCTATAGGAGAGTTTGTTTGTTGCCCCCAAAGAAGTGTGCGATCCACCAAATTTAGAGAAAATTGAGTTTCTCCTAAAGTCTCACAAAAAGACATGCAATCATAGTGTGCTTTCTTTTGCGTACTTGTCAAAAACAGGAGAAAAGCAAAGAAAAGACATATCCATAATTAGACATGGTGACATGTAAGCATTACAATCAAGGATTCAAATAGAATTAGAGAAGCCCTCGTTTTTTTTTGAAGTGTTGGAAAATGGTACTTTTCAAAGCCCTGTAACTCAAAAACAGTGAGGAATTAGCTTATGCTTGTGAGAGATACTTTTATTCAATTTTTCAGTCTACACAATAGTGTTAGAGATGACCTAGGTCCAAATCCGACTCCAAATGCCACTTTCAAGCCCTACAAGTTTCAAAATTCTAGAGAGAGAGAGGGGGAGTAAAATCAAGACATTTTCTTACAACGAACTAAATGTAGAGCCCTGAGAGAGGTACTTAAAACATGATTCACAAAAATTACACACAGACACTTTTATTCTCCTATACTTTCTCTATCTTTCTCTCATATAGAGTTTTTCTTAATTCTTTCATCTTCACCTTAAAATTTCAACTAGAAAACATGATGTGAATAAGATCTAGAGAGAAAATATGAAATTTGTCATCCCAAATTTTTTCCTACATGTGAAAAATTACCTAATTATTCATTCTAAGCAGTATCGCCACAATGAAACTCAAAAAGTTCAAAAATGAATTATTTCACTAGAAACGAGGCCTACTACAACCTATCATACTATTGCTAATATGTCAAGAAAAAATGAACATGAACTTGTTATACCTCTTGTTCCACTCTATAAAGTCTCCTAGTTGGTCATTTGTAGGGTTAGCATCAGCCTTGACCTTGTTTCTATGCCACCCATCAGGTCAACAATCCCTTTCCCATGATGAAGCAAGAAATTCTAAATACCCAAGATTGATACTTATGCTTATCAAGGTTTTCAAGTTGAGATCCAAAATCTATCATCCTACTTTGTGCTAGCGTACGAGGAATCCCAGATTTCTTTTTAAATATAACTTTGATGACACGAAACTTGGATAATACCTTTGTGACAGCCATGCTTCGAGTTTGTGTACTTAGATTCTTTCTTACTGATTGAAACAACGCCCCCTTCATGCTTGAATTTGAGCCCTCTTCACTTTTTTAATCGCACGTAGTTATGTCATCTCAAAACCTTCGTATTTAGTCCTTATTGCTTCTAACATTTATAAAAGAAATATTCTCATACAATTTTGTGAGAAATTTCAATCTCCAAAAACATAAATCGTGGTGGATTATGTCTCATGGGTACACCTCCAACCATCAACGCTCAATAAAATTGAAATTTCCTAGATAATGGGAAGAGTTTCATCTCAAGACTCAAGCCCACTTTGAAAGAAAATATAGTTTCTAACAAATTAAGAATTGTATAAAATGTCTACTCAAATTTGTATTACCATTACTCTTAACTCAAAGCTAGTGAGCTACCGAACAGTGAGAATAGTATGTGAGATATGACTACTCAAACGTCTTTCGGAATCAAGCAAAGGGATAGCTTAGCAAGGGGCTTGTTTTTTTATGACTAAACGGCATGAATGGTCTAATGTAATTTAAAACTCTTGAGTTAGTTTTATATGTACAAAAACTTCATATTGGTTTCTAGATCTAAGCTACCTTTCCATATAATCTAGGGAACAAAACTAAATTGTGAATGGAATAGATACTTGTGAGAATGTTTGTTGGAGATGATTGATGGTTGAAAATCATGGCTTTTCATATATATTAGATTCTATTTTCTTCATGCCCTTAGTTTTGGATTTTAATCACTAGAAATATCCTCTACAAAGTTCTCAAATCCCATAGTTGATACAATTAGATAAAAGTTCACTTCAAATGTCCTGATAAAATCTTTTTTATCACACGATGAAGGACTTATCTATTTAAGTACATGGAGTTTGGACTAAATGAAGATTTTTCTCCCCTCAATAAGACTCTCTACATGCTGTGTGGGATTCAACCATTTTTCTAGTCAATGTGAAAGACGATTTTCATGTAATTTATTAAAACTTTGAAACTCTCATTAGAGAGAAGTCTTCAAAGAGTATAAAAATTAAATCTTCCTAAATACAATTCTTTAGTCACAAAAGAAAATTTCTTAGGCCACATTGTACCTACAATATTCGATCTTTCTAACATCTCTACCATGCTTCATATGCCTATCCCAAGCAGTTCCTAAGAAGGGAAGAGGCTCGTAGTAAACCTAGCCATTTACGACTAATTGATGAGGATGTATTCAAAGATTGAAAAGCCAATCTTTGAAAAGCCAAGTACAATTGATTCTTGGAGCTATATTCTAGAAGAACATGAAGCTTTTGAGAACTTGAATATCAACTTTTGTGTATTCGACTCTTCCCTATTCCTAATTATGAAATTTATAGATTACTATCATGACACATCATATGCACATGTCTAACGATTTAAAAACCACGACACTAGATTGGATGAAGGAATCATCTTCAACTAAGCATATAAGTGAACCATCTTCCAAGCCACTTTGACAAATGGTTCCTTTAGATTCAAAAGGTTCTTTGCTAGATTCAAATGTGAAATTCCCCCTCTCACATGTATGAAATAATGCAAGCTTTACATCATGAACAATATAAACATGCTCAAAGCTACACTGTCAGATTCAAGATCACTTATCACTAGTTCCTTATTTATAGCAAGTCTCCTCTAGATGGGGTAGCATGATGTTTCATGAATTCTATTACACATACACTAAGGTACATCATGTGAATATATAGCATTAGTGATAAACTTTAGATGAAATAACTCCAATGTCTTTCAAAATGGGAAGTAGAATATGTGTATCAATAGCTAAGAGGGTCACAAGAAAAATAACCAAGTATTCGGACCCATTGGAGAGATGATTGGAAAGTACTAGATTCAACATTATGGAAGGTATCAGAAAAGTCACATGTACATATGCATTACTATGATTTGTGATATAGCTAACCATTCCAAAAACAATTTGGTGCATAATGGCAAGGCTCATGGAAGGTTGAAAGCCATGTATGCAGCCAACATTAATTTTTATAATCAACCGAATTACCAAGAGTTTCCATTACAATTATGCATTAATGTCCCATTAATTAAAATTATCTTCCATTATCACTATAGTAGTATAAGCAATGCCGAGAAAATTTTTATCTATTTTAACCTCAATATTTTCAATAGAATCATTATCACTCCAACCATATAGTTTAGCATCAACAACATTATGAAGAGAATCAACTACAAAAGCCACCACAATAGTAGCCCTCACTACTAGAAGAATACTTATGTGCAAGTATGGAGGAATAAATTGAGAGAAAAAGCCGAACAAGGGATTCAATATGAAACTCCTTAGTTCACCATTCCAATATACTAAATGGTGAACCATCAACATCTCTTGTAATTTAAGACTCTTCAGCAGAAGGTTATTATGGTTAACCTAGAACACTAATTTTAGTAAGAAACTAGCCACTTAGCAAAGAATTAACTAGTTCTAAAAGTAGAATGAAGTGCACCAAATGAATCATTAAAGTTACAACCACAATGTGCAAATTATGAATCCAAATCTTGCTAGATGAAGTACTTTCATCATGTCCCTTATTAACCACGGAATTGTATTTGCAAGGCCACATAATAGTGAATAACCTTTGTTATAGCGAACAATGGGGACACAGAAAACAAAATTTACGGATCTTAAATTACTGCTTATGATCATATGGGTTTTGGTTACAAAAATAGTTTGATCAAACCTATACACATTTTTGAATAAATAGGTTGGAAGAATTAAAGCTACAAACCTTCTACATGTAAATGGTAGCTATCCAAAGTTTAGCCCATATGTATTATCAGAGATGTGCCGATCATAGTACAATGTGATACTTTTCTTATGGATATTTTAGTTCTAGATTTGACTAGAGAAAAGCAAACTTTGACTTCTTGATGAATCATCCTTGGCTCCAACAAGCAAAGGTATGGAGAATTTCTTTAACAAGCACATTAATTTCACCCTATCATAGAATAGATATGTAGTCGAATTTGATGAGAGAAGTAAATGTTTACATTCTTGAACCCTATGTTGGAGTTTAAGTTTTGTGGAAGCATTCAAACAAGATAAGGAAGAAGAAGAAGTTTGGAGCACAATACACAATAATTGAATGTATTATCAAGTGAATATACAAAGATTAGTGACCCATAAGGGTTGTAAATGTATATAAAAACTAGGGGGAAAAACCTCCTAAAGATGGAAAAAAGTGCCCCGATAGTCTTAAGTGTGTTCACACACATCACTAGCAAAATATATCAATAGATCCCCCTTGGGAGTGATACATTGAACAAGGAGTTGGTACTCATGTCTTCATCAACCATGCCTCTTTCTTCTTTGCCTCTTTAGCAGCCAGTTTTTGATGGCTCTTAATGACATGATCATTTGCTTTAAAGTATTTGCAAAAGAATTATGATCAGTTGATTTCTTCTCATCTCTAGCTTACTTAATGACACGATCCCCCTTGGGAGTCATACATTGAACAAGGAGTTGGTACTCATGTCTGCATCAACCATTCTGGCCTCTTTCTTCTTTGCCTCTTTAGCAGCCACTTTTAGATGGCCCTTAATGACATGATCATTTGTTTTAAAGTATCTGCAAGACAATTTTGATCAGTTGATTTCTTCCCATCTTTGATTGTGTAGAATTAGAAGATTTTTGCTTACTAGTAGAAGAGCTCCATCTTCAACACGCATAATGGACCTCTTCTACCTAGACTCGTATCTTCCTACAACAAAACAGAGATTAAATCCTCAAACATTAAGGAATTTGTATTGCTTTTCATCATCAAACAAAGAGTAGAAGAAAAACTCTAGTATGAATCGGGAAGACCATTTAGAATTTTCTACACAAGTGAGCTGTCTCTGACATGTATAGTGGTCACGTCGGTATATGTCAGGGATACTTCATTGAGCTTTATTAGATTTATCTACCGAGAGTGATGGCACATTTGTTCTTGCCAGCTCACTCATTCGTGGACATTAGGTTTTTCCTTATGTACTGGTCTTTATATATTGCACTTGTTGTATTCTTGTTTTTAGGTCATTCTTGTACATTCCTTTTATGTAATAGAAGAAGAAGAAGAAGAAGATTATTCTTCCTTGCCTCAATTTGTGTGTGAGCTCTCTTCCTTATCTCCTTTTCTCATGACATGGTATCAGAGCCAGCGTGACTATAGAGAGCTCGTGGAGAAGGCAATGGTGAAGACTACGCGGCAAGGCGTCGAGAAAACATGATTTCACAAACGGCCTCCATTTGCTATGAAAATCGGCATGAAGGTAGAAGATCTCAAAATATTTTTGAGATTTATCCCTGTAGGGTCACTTGTTTTTGTCAGATCGAAGTTTCAGAGCCATCACGACCTCCATTTCGAGCCCGCAAGGTGAGGCCCACAGAAAAACCAGGTCCATTTTAGAAACTCTAACTTGCGTTGTGTTCGGCGACACTCATATATTCTAGATCCAGAATTTCAAGTGATTCCATGTACTGTTGATACACGAAAACTGTGTTTCTTTTTGAGATCGAACTATCACATCATAGTGCGAGTGTTCAAGTAGAAGTGCTACTTGTAGTGTGTTGCGATGTTGTGAATTGTTGCAGAAATGGCAAACATAGATCGAATGAGTCAGGTTATGAGCGATAAGCTGGACAAGAACAACTTCCATGCTTGGAGATTTAGAAAGACAAATTTCCTGATGGGAAAAGGCTACTTGAAGTACATCGAAGGAGAGAATGAAAATGCTCCGCAGTTACTAGAAAGGAATCGAACAGCAAAACAATTAAGAACATATGAGGAATGGAATCAAAGAGCACGAAAGGTAATGTATTGGCTATCTGTTAGCATACAAGATAGCATGATTGGACACATACAGGATGCCAAGACTTCAAAAGAGGCTTGGAAGAGTTTGGTCACTTTGTACGAGACCAATACAAAGGCATGGAAATTGCAACTCAAGAATGAGCTGCATACGTTGGAGAAAAAGAGCATGTCGATAAGTGACTACACTCTAAAAATGAAAAGCATATGTGAGTCACGTGCATCTATTGGCGTGAATGTAGATGATGATGATAAGATGGAAGTGTGCCTTTGTGGTTTAGGAGCTGCATATAAGCAGTTCAAAACTTCTATAGAGACCAGGGAAAGTATTTCGAATTTTGCTGATTTGGTATCTATGCTGATTATTGAAGAAAAGAATCTTGGTGAGGATTCAAACTCCCAAGGAAAGCCCAGTTCTGAGCAGGTTTTCTACTCTAGCAGAGGAAGAGATAGAGGTACAGGTTTTGGAAGTGGAAGAGGAAACAATAACCAAGACCAAGGTAAAAAACAGAATCATGCAGGAGGAAGAGGACAGTTTCAAGGCAGGGGGAGCCAAAGAGGTCGCAGAAATTTCCAAAGAAATGATTCAGGTAATGATAGTAAAGGATGCTTGAATTGTGGTAAACCTAGGCACTTTGAACGTGATTGCAGGTTGAAGAATCAAAATAACAAAAGGCAGCAAAACAATTATGCATCCACAAGTGCAGATGATTCTGAGAAGCTGTTTATGGTTCAACATCACATGATGAATACGATGTGTGCTCGTGTTTCAAAATCAAATGATAATGTCTGGTATATTGATTCAAGTGCTTTAAATCCAATGACGAGTCATGTAGAATGGTTTAGTAGTTTGCAGAAAATGCCAGTTCCTGGATATGTTGAAACAAGTGATGATACATCGCATCCTATTGAGCATACAGGAAACATAGCATTGTCTATGGAGGACGGGAAGGTAAAACATCTTGCTGATGTGTTGCATGTTCCAAATATAACAACGAATCTCGTTTCTGTTGGACAAATGGTTGACCATGGATTACAAGTCAGGTTCAATGCTAATGGATTATATGTAGAAGAGTACAAGTAGGATGGACGATTGGTTGCCAAAGGAAACAAAGTGGGTAGGATGTTCACCTTAAATGTGAAGATTTATGAGCTGTGTTTCCAAAAGGTGCAGGAGTTATTATAGATATAGAGATATGGCAGAAAGAGATTGGACATGCAAACTTGCAAAGGCTGAAACTGATGTAGTCAAAGGAGATTGTCCATGGACTACCAAATTTCAAAGTTGTAGAAATGCAAAAGGTATGTGCAGCATGTCAATTTGGTAAATAGTCAAGAGCATCATTTCCACACGACAAGCATGTTAGTGAGAATGTACTAGAAGTAGTACATATAGATGTTTGGGGACTAGCAAAGACCACATCTATGGATGGTTGCACGTTTTATGTTACTTTCATTGATGACCATACACGCAAAGTATGGGTATATTTCATGAAAGAGAAGAGCGAGGTGTTCACTCACTTCCAAAATTTTAAAGTTATGGTAGAAAAGCAGACAGGGAAGTACATTCAGACATTAAGATCTGATGGAGGAGGTGAATACATGTCAAATGATTTCAGTAGTTTTCTAAAAAATCATGGAATTCGATGTTAGTTTTCATGCAGGTACACACCACAACAAAATGGCATTGCTGAACGCAAAAATAGACATATTGCAAAAATAGCAAGAGCCTTAGTGGCTGAGAAGAATATGCCTCATTGTTATTGGGTAGCAGCTCTGCATACTACTGTGTACATCATGAACATAACTCCGACTGCTGTTGTACATCAAGTTACACCTGAAGAGAAGTTTATAGGTAAAAAGCCAAACTTATCACATTTGAAAATTTTTTGTTGTATTTCATATGTACATGTCCCAGACGAATTGAGAACGAAGCTGGATCCAAAAGCTGAAAAGTGTGCCTTCATTGGATACTCCCTTCAGCAAAAGGGATATAAATGTTATAACCCACTCACATGACAGGTAATGGTGAGCAGAGATGTGGTATTTGATGAAATGTCAAGATTATATGCAGATGCCAAAGAAGGACTCAGTCTTGAACCAAATGACAAAGAAAATGCTAAAAAATCAAGTGCAAAATCTCAGGTGTTGAGTGGACCGGATGCATCACCAAGCAATAGTTCCAACTCAAATCCATGGAGTGGAAGATTACGTGGAAATTTCAGTCCAACAAATTCATGAAATACATCCAAGAAAGGTAAAGAAAAGCTTTCTGCCGGTCATAAAACATGTGCAGGTTTTGAAGAAGTTGATGGAGATTCAAGCGGTTCAGAAAAGAGTCTTGATGAGGAACTTGGATTGCCCTCTATGAAGACTCCAGGAGTAAGAAGGGCACATGTAGATGATACAAGGAGAAGTGACCCAGGACCAAGAAGATCTGGGAGGATGTGTAATTCAGTGCAACGATTGACATATGATAGTTACATGGCTCGCCATTGTGCCTACATGAAAAAGGTAATACAAGATGCTGAACCTTCTTCTTTTGAAGATGCAATTGGTAATGCAGATTGGGAAAAAGCTATGGATGAGGAGATGGCTGCACTTTATGGAAATGATACATGGAAGCTGGTTCCATTTCCACAAGGAAAGAAACCCATAGGCTGTAAATGGGTTTACAAGGTAAAGCATAATGCTGATGGTAGCATAAGCAGGTATAAAGCATGATTGGTAGCTAAAGAATATGCACAGACATATGGAATTGATTATGAGGAAACATTCAGCCTTGTAGCTAAAATGTCTACTATTCGGACACTTGTTGCATTAGCTACAACAAAAGGATGGACTTTGCATTAGATGGATGTGAAGAATGCTTTCCTACATGGTGAGTTACAGGAAGAAGTATATATGGACGAGCCACAAGGATATGAAGATTCAAAGCATCCAGAACATGTTTGCAGGTTGCAAAAGGCTTTGTATGGGCTGAAGCAGGCTCAGTGTGCATGGCATGCAAGGATTATTGATTACTTAACCAGCATTGGGTTTTCTATTTGTGATGCAGTTCATTCACTATATGAAAGGAAGGGTGATGATGGCATCACGATTGTGGCCATTTTTTTTGATGACTTGATTGTAGGTGGCAATAATGAAGAAAGCATCAAGGAGGTAAAGCAACTTCTTATGCAAGAATTTGACATGAAAGATCTTGGTGTGCTGCACTATTTCTTGGGCATTGAATTTATACATATAGAAACAGGTATATGGATGTTGCAAAGGCAATATGCCTTGAATATGCTGCAAAAGTATGGTATGGCTGGTTGTAAGCCAATTTCTATGCCATTAGATCAGAATTTGAAGTTGGATACTACATCAGGTGAAGCATTGGAAAATGCTACTATGTACAGGAAAATTGTGGGAAGTCTTATATATCTTACAATTACAAGGCCTGATTTAAGCTACACTGTTGGAGTGGAAAGTCAGTTTATGCAGGTTCCCAGGAAGCCACATTCGGATGCTCTGAGGCACACTCTACGTTATGTGAGTGCTACTTTGGATTATGCATTGTTTCATGAAGTTGGTGTAGATTTGCAGGTTCATGGATACACTGATGCAGATTGGGCTGGTAGTACTCCAGATAGAAGATCTACTAGTGGCTTTCTTTTCTCACTTGGAGGTGCAGCTATTACATGGAGCAGTAAGAAGCAACCCACTATTGCTTTGTCGAGTACAGAGGCTGAGCATAGAGGTGCTGCAATGGCAACATGTGAGGCATCATGGCTGAAGATGTTACTTGCAGATTTAGGTGTGGAAGTGCAAAAACCTATTACTATCTATTGTGATAATCTTAGCAGCATACAGTTAGCACGGAACCCTGTTTTCCATGCTATAACAAAGCATATCGAGCTACATTATCACTTCATCAGAGAGAAGGTATTAGCAGGTGATATTGATCTTGTTTATGTGAGAACAGATGAGCAGGTTGCTGATATTTTCACCAAAGCACTTGGAGCTGAGAAGTTGAAGAAGTTTCAGGAGATGCTTGGATTATAGGATATGGCATTGAGCTTGAGGGGGAGTTTTGAGATATCAAGCTCAACATGTGATGATCCAGGATGACACGTACCAGTTTTTCGTTTCTCTGACATGTATAGTGGTCACGCCGGTATATGTCAGGGATACTTCATTGAGCTTTATTAGATTTATCTACCGAGAGTGATGGCACATTTGTTCTTGCCAGCTCACTCATTCGCGGACATTAGGTTTTTCCTTATGTACTGGTCTTTATATATTGCACTTGTTGTATTCTTGTTTTTAGGTCATTCTTGTACATTCCTTTTATGTAATAGAAGAAGAAGCAGAAGATTATTCTTCCTTGCCTCAATTTGTGTGTGAGCTCTCTTCCTTATCTCCTTTCTCGTGACAAATCCCACATATCCAAAAAAGAAAAACCTCACTCAATCCCCATGTCCTATACAAGTTTACAAGATAGCTATACAACTTATGGTAAATCCTAAAGTACATCTGGTGATATGTCCCATGAACAAGCCATACAAGCTTCATAAATTTCCAAAATGATTACAAATGCACCTATACTAACAAAAACTCTAATACAAGTTAAATCCACCTGATTTTCCCTAAAAACGTACAATTTAAAATCTTTGATGACTTTCCCTACTTTTTATGTTAAAAAGTGTATTACTTCCAAAAGGACTAGAAAATTAAAAGCACCTAAAGACCTCCAAAAATAATGATTTGTGGTGTCCAAATAGCACTACAAGTTACCCTTCACCTCCAAGTGGAATCAACTCAATTCGATTTATAAATATGCTTTCATGGCAAAATCTATGCAAACCTATATCTATGCACAAGGTCTTGGGAGTGATACATAGCTCCCAAGAGCTACTAAATAGTCTAATCAAATGAACTCCAAATTTAGTGCAATTTGCATCATTTGAAAGCTCTAATAAAATGCTATTAGTATACCATCATCAATTCCAATATCAATATCCATATGAGAGAACCAAGCAAAATAGTGTCTGCAACACTTCCACATTTTGCATGACTCAAAAACTAGACCAGAGGATATATTGCATTCATAGACTCCCCACCTTAACTCCAATTCACTTCAAATTTGGCGAGAAACATGATTCAATAGCTTGAAAACAGTTCCAAAAGGACTTATCCTAATTGAACATTCCATCAAAACGCAATGGCATAATCACCAAACCTCTACAACAATGTACTATTATGATTCTTTCTATGCATTTGAACTACCTTTTCCCTATAATTAAATCCTTTTTATGGATTTTTATGCATAAATATATGGCGTTGTTAGTAATCAAGTCCTTCATTTCCAATACATCATCCATCAAGAGGAAATTTTCTTTTTTTTTTTTAAATCTAATCATGCAATTGTCCTCCCATAATCAACCAATCATAATACTTATGTATCTTCTGATATTTAAAAATATATCTTTGAAGAAAAAATTTAATGAATGCATCATTGAATTACCATGTGCAAATAAATGCATAACCACTCATTCTTCAATCTATCAAGAAATCCATTCAATAAAAACAATAAAAGAAGAAATTCAAAATCTAATTGATCATGTGCAAATAAATGCATAACCACTCATTCTTCAATCTGTCCATAACAAATGTTTCCTTTCTTCTAATTCTTTTCCTATGACAATCTTAGAGATTAAGTGATAACTACGATTCTAAATAAAGAGCAAAGTAAGGAAAAAGTATTTTGAACGAGATGAAATTGCCTCCCTAAGCATCTATGAGAAGATAAGAAAACAATTCAAACCTCAAAGAGTTCTCACAATTCTACTCAATCAACTTAGAAGCTCTCTACAGATGGGTCAATCTGAGCAAAACCTAGAAAATAAACTATCATTGGGAAACTCTTAAAGAACGAATGTACAACACTTTCTACTTTTCAATTTGGATATTCCTAGACAAAGTTATAGTCAAATAAGTGAGAATAGGTAGTGAAATTAATGGTCAAATAAGAGGAAAAACTGATCTACAGAGTCTCTCTCTCTCTCTATCTCTCTCTCTCCTCTCTCTTTCTCTAACCTCCTCTAGGTGATGTGAGTGCATAGAACAATAGCAATATCCCACATATGTCATTTGCACCATGAAATGCGCCTTCTTATGTAGAACAAGAAGGACGATTCTTATGTCTCAAGGAGGAGAGTGAGAGAAAGACTTTCTCTCCCTCATGCTACTCATGAGGAGTCCCCTTCATGGGTCGTGCCTCAATAGATGAAAAATGGATGTGTGTCAAAGAGAAAAGCTTAGTGAGGGTGCTCTAATGGCTTCTAGATCTTTTGAGTGAATCTCCAAGTTCTACACGCGCCTCGAGACAACCACGCGAATCCCCTTTGCAAAAACCTCGAAAACAAACGTGAAAACTTGTCTCCTTTCCCGATGAAAATCCTTGAAGAAGATGGTGAAGTGGTTTTCTCTCAAAAACTTTCCCCGTCTCCCACTTTGATACCAAATGAAAGATCCCCATTAGCTACCTGTCACTCTCCTCCCAAACTTAAATAGCCCTTGCCCTTGGAACATCTAGAATCTTCTCTAAGGGCCAAACACTCCTCGTATGGCCACTATGAGGAGATGGAATAACCTTGAAGACTCCTGTTAGAGCCTTTCCTCCCTCGAGCTGTGGTCCTTGACCTAGCTAGGGTCCTTGACCAAATGAAAGTAGATCAATGGTAGACCATGGAGGTCTAAATAAATCAAACACTAACTATAATAGTATACTAAAAAATGACACTTGGGAATTTATTGATTTATCACCAAAGGAAAGGTAATTGGAAATTACTGGATTTTGAAAGAAAAATACAAAGAAGATGGTACTTTAGAGATGTACAAAGCGAACTTTCACAGGATTTCTCATAAGTGAAAAGATTTGATCTCCAAAAGATTGCAATCAAATGACTACAATTTCCACACTACTTGATATGGATGTAAAATCAGCATTTTTGAATGGATACCTCAAGGGGCCCTTCTTAATCAACCAAGTTTTTTGATGCCATGTCATCTTATTTAGAGAAGTTCAAATAGTTTCTACATGGCAATTTTGATGCTTTCTATTTAAAAAAACTTTTTATTCAAATCTTTTTTCTTAAAAATATTTCATAAAAAACAGTTTCAATTAAAATGTTTTTCTAATAAAGTATGAGACGATTCCTTGTTTTCTGCTAACTAATAATGTCATACAAAAAGCAAGTTGTATACTTTCTTTTGAAAAATTTAGATCTATGTAGAATTCTAAAATATAAAATTTTAAAATAGATAATTAATAAAATATACAATAATATAGATTGACGATGTTGAGATTTAAGATTTCAAAAATAATAAATCTATTTAGAGTTCATATTTAAAATAAAACATTTTTTCAATTTCTCAAAATTCTATGATTTAAAATTTAAAGAAATATAGTATTATTCAAGATCAATTAAAAAAATTTAGGACTAGAAAATTAAAGTGTTTTATGATTTTTTTAAAGATTATTATGATTGTTTGGATCATAAAATTAATACTTAGTTTAAAGAACATTTATAAATTTTTAGGTATATAGATTACCATGATTCTTTGAAATTAATGATTCTTACTTGAAGATAGTTTTAGTATGTTTTTTGGCTGATGAGTTATTGTGATTGTTTGAATCGTTACATGGATTTCTACTTCCCAATAGTTTTAGTCTTATGTATATGTGTGCGTGCTCCTCTATACTAATGCATATCTATATGTGTGTATTGTAAAGGGAACACATGTGGAAGCAAAATGAGATATAAAATGCACTAAAAAAAATGGAAATGAGTGTGAGAGTCAAAAGTGAGTGGATCATAAAATTGGACAACTCACATCTATTAGAGTGAGCTTGCCAGGAGCATGAAGTGGGTTCATCAATCTTGTAAACAAATTGTGGAGCCCATAAAAGTCATATTGGTTAGAGTCAACCGCGGTCAAAGTCAACAGCCAGAGTCAAAAAGTCAAAGTCAAAAAGTCAAAGTCAAAATATCAAAGTCAATAAGGTCAAGGTCAAATTCAACAGGTGCAAAGTCAAGTGCTAAAGTGCAGGTGTCAAAGTGCACAGGTAGTGCACAATTAATTGTCCACAATGATGGAACTTTCACTATCCATGTGATCTTCGTTACTAGTGTTAAGGCCAACTTCTTTGCTTGTAGTGTAACCCTCTTGGCAGGTTTCTTTACTATCAGGGATCTCTAGGGCTTTGTCATTGGTGTCCCCTCAAATAGGCTCCTACCTGGGTAATCAAGCTCATTGATCTCCTTTTGGAGATTGCAATAGAAGTTGTTTGAGGAGGTATCTGGCATATGGTTTCCCTCATATGTTGCATCACCCAATCAATCGTCAAGCACATGAGGATGCAATTTCTCTCCCGAAGCTTTATCACTCATGGAGCACAGTCAATCGCACGGTTCACTCAGTCACACGAAGGATATGTCAGTCGTGCAACGGGTCGGTGCACTCTGCCAGACGCACGAACGAGTCGGTGTGCTTTTTCAGTCACGTAATGGGTTGGTGTGCTCTCTCAATCATGTGAAGGAACTTATCAGCTATGAGCACAATCGACATCTCTAGCATAATCTTGCACAAAGAACACTTTAGGATAACGCAACACCGGAATAATCAAGCCAAATAGTAGCCAAGAAGGGCCGATAGCCGCCTTCTCCACCGTCGAGTGATCAAGAACATCTTTTGTCATTCGTTATCTTCTGTCATCTGTTGTGTGATCAGCAATGTCCGTAGTTAAAGATTCGATTGAATGTAGTAAGCTAGATGCCTGTGTCTTCTTCCTTCAGTGCGACAAACACAATAGTGCAATGGAGCACCCGATCGATTCCCCCAAAAGGGCTCGTTTCCTTATGTCTGAAAATGTTCCTAAGGGTCTACAAGTATCGAAGAGACTTCGGGCATGCGAAGAAGATGTGGCCCAAATTCTCAATGTTGCAACGGCATCTCTTACATCATGGCAGAGCCCCACAAATTTAATTCACCCTGTGATTTGTCCAAATACCACAGTGGAGAATTTGCCACATGAGAACCAACTTTTTGGTCTCGATGAGGGGATGTGAGATAGACATGAACCTCAGTTCACATCGCAGCCTTCTCCAATCAAGGCACCACTTCTTGTTGAGTGAGAAATGAACGTCCATGTTCACCTTGGTTCTGGGGATTTTGGACAAGGAATTTCAATTGTGCCACATAAGACCTTCATGACATGGCAGGTCCCATCCAATGAGGATCTGGGTTTTTTATCATTCCCAAGTGGTGCATTTGCTCTGAAGGAGAGTCCAATGGTTTTCAAAGTTTAGCCCAATTTCCAGGTCTATGCCCTCAAAGCCAATCCACTGACCAGTTTCTTGTTTGCATAGGTGTTTCCATTGTTTGAAACCCTTGTTCTAGAGCCTCTTAGTAATTTGAAGGTTCCATAATGCTACATCCCTAATGCCCATGATCTGAAACCACATTGAGTCATTTTTTCTGATGTCGACCGCCCATTTCCAGTCTCTCTGATTCGGATATACTACTTGAACTTGTTCCAACTCTTCTAAAGGGAGTACACAAGATTCGAGCCTTTAGGGGAAACAGGAATCGCAGAGAATAGGAGAGTGAGCAGGTCCAAGTTCTTCCAATGGGGGAGGCCGGAGGCCCGCTAGTGTCATCACGTTCTTATTATCAATAACCTTGTTGACAATATCATTCTATTTGATCTTGATTTTTTCCCTTTACGATCACTTACAATGGAGTTTTCATCTCTTTTTCCGCTTCACGTTTTGAGCTAGAGGGAGTAGCTTTCACAATGTTAATTGGTGCAAGCTTGCTTGTGTTTAGGTTTTGAAGGAAGTCCTTATACAAATTAGTTTATTCACAGTCATTATAGAATTATTTCTTAATCCTTATGGGTGGTAATTGGGAAATTCGTCCATGTGGCTATCTATAAAGAAAATGATCCCGATTACATCAAGAGAAAGGACCTCTTAGAGGAGTAGGTCGGGATTGAGGTCTAAGCACATTTTTTACGCAGAAGATTAGTGTAATTAAATTTTCTATACTTAGGCTCTCTATACCCATAACGTTGATCATAGTACTCCTCATATCCACTTAAATTATACAGTTCACTCGAACAACAAGTGGATTAGGTATACTATTGTAAATATGCATCTTGTTAAGTAGTTTTTGTGAACCTCTCTTTCCATGTTACCTCCATAATAATGTGAGCTATTGAATTTATCCCTTTGCTGAAATGATCTTCTGCTTGTTGATCGTTCAGAGGAGTCACATGTTGAGGAGAAAGTGGCGATTAACTCAACACAGGTCTAGTTGAATATGTACGATAGTCCAACATTCCTTTAGATAGAAATTGGATTTGTGGCTTGACCGACTATGAGTATCATGGTGGATGTGGGTATTATGGTGGATGTGGGTATTATTGTTGTGCAACTGGCCTTGCGAATTGATTGTTTCCAGAATTTTTCTATATTGATATTGAACTTCCTACATTGGATTCTACTTTACTATTTTTTAGTTTGTATAGACACTCGAGTAGTGGAGTGATTATTCCACTTTTGCTCAATTTCATAGTATTGCATATCAGGTTGTGTTGGACGATGTCGACCTCTATTACACATATGTGTTCGATGTTTGCCTTCACGATGGTAGGTAGAGACCTAGTGGCTTGCAGGTTCAATTTTCTTTGTGAAAACCTCTTCCATCTCATTTTTCATTGAAGAGCTTGATTTCACACTTGGAGTAGAGCATGTTGTTTCCGGAAAGGCCTTAATAGAATTTCGCAAGTCATTTTCCATGCGAATGCACTTTTGTACGTAATCTTCCAAAGTGGTGGGTTCATCAAATTGGTTGGAGCTTGTAACCCATCACTTTTCAAGCCATCAAGGAAATGTTAAGTTAAATTTACCTTTGATGGGGGGTTCTTTGTACTGCATTATGCTATGTATTGCTTGTAGAAACAAGCACCTAACCTCAAGTCCTCATTAGCTTCTTGGTTGAAGCTCGTAATCATGAGTGCCGTGTCATGCTTGACTCTTGTCTTAACAAGTTGACTGTAAAAGCTTTTAGGAGTTGATCTATGTTTTGGAAATATTGTATGCATAGTGGTTGGAGTCACAACAATGCTATTCCCTGAAGGTGTGTCCAAATGCTTACTATTGTGTCACAAAAACCACAACAGTTGGGTTTGCCTTCAGAAATTCTTCCTCCTCATCATCTTCTATCTCATTTGCCAAACTAATGGTCTGAGCCATCAATGGTTTCTCTTGTACCGACATGTTTCTTCGATCTTTCATGGGAATTGTCACCTGCTTTTTACCTTTAGTAACCACCACCACATTCAATGCCCAGTCCTGCTTAACCTTAGCCATCCTGAACCGAGGTTTTCCTAACAACATTTCATATGGGTATGCGGACTCAGACATTCCATTCACCATAAAATTTTCCATGAATGACATCCCTCTAATTATGATTTATGATGCTTTAGAATGCCCTGCGGTTGAACTCTAGGTTGATCTGAAACTTTTACTTGAAAAGGTGCTGGTGTCAAAGCCCCATTTCCCATTTCTTTAAAAATATGCTCAAGTAATATATTCACTCCTTAGCCACCATCAAGCAACACTTCATCAGATTGCCTTTGTTTATATTGTGCCTGAATTACCGGCACAACAAAATCTACATCAGCCAGATCAATGTTGTTAGCAGACGATGATGGTACCTACATAGCTACTAGCTCTCATTGCTGTCCAATAAGCTTCTTCAATACCTTCTCTCTAAAAGCTGGTACCAAAGATAATAACTGATCTAACGACGATTGCAAAGGATATTTAATGATCACCTCGAACAAATCATTGTCTAAATCTTGCTTGGACTTAATCTTATCCTGCTTCTTCACTTTTTGTAAGAATACTGCATCATCCTCCTCCTCAAATGAACTTGGAAATTGCACTTGTCTTTGCTGATCGTGTTGGATCCATTGCTGAACTTGGTCTATTATATGTCTTTGTTCCTGCCAATTGATGGGACCTTTAAGTCTTTGTAAATGCCAAGACATCCACTTCCTTGACCTTACCACATTGCTTGCAATCCCAATTCCATTGATTCTCATGATTCAGATGTAGACTTCCTAATGTACTGGCACCTATATCATTACGACACTCCTGATCTGATAATTCTATAAATATAGCATTAGCCTGAGCGGCCTATTGAGCATGTTGTTGCTCCTACCCCTATTCATTATTTTGATTATAGTGAACCACTATTATACCCCTTTCTTCTCTATGCTTCACCCATAAAGGACAATTAGGCCCTATCCATGATCAGGTGCTAAACAATACCCACATGGCATGATCCTAGGTGGTCTACCCTATTGATTTCCTTGTTGGTTATTTCCTTGCTCGTTCACCTATTCTCTCCATGGGGGAAGTCTTTCTGTTGCCTTTGAAAATTACCTCGTGCCTGAATTGGAATAGCTTGATTGGCAGCCACTTCATTATTATTTCTATTGTTGTGCTTTGAACTTTGCCCTCTATGTTTGGGGTTATACCAACACTGATTCATTGTGTGTTTATCTTTATCACAAATGTCACGAAATCTTTTCTCCTTTGGAGCTCTTATAGAATATCCAATGTTCTTTAACATACTAATCAAGGCTTCCTCTTTACTTTGTTTACCTTTATGCTTGCGGTGCCTTCTTGTTGGAGTTTATTGATCTCCAAAGTACAGCTAGAAGTAGGTGAAACCCAACAGGACCTAGTTGACTTTTTCACAAACTTGTATGCACAAACCAGTTTTCTTGCAGAGCAAACTGCTCTTTACTCACTTAGAATTTTCCAAAACTGTTTCAGAGACATAAACTAGACTCTAAGCTTTCCAACAAGCTATAGAACACCTCAAATGGATAAATACACAATGAGCTATGACCTCTGCAATATGCAGCTTTAATGGAGATCTTGAAACAGAGATGAACCCGAGGACACACATCACTTGTAGAGTCTACTGCTCTTAACTCACAACTCCAATGAATTTGAAACTTTCCAGAATACAATTAGGCTTAGAGAGCTTTCTAACAAGCCAAAGAACACATAATTTGGATACATACACAAGGAGATATGACCTTTGCAAGTTTGAGGTTTAATGGAGACCTTCAGCAGCGGGTAAAACCAGAGAACACACACTACTTGCAGAGAGTACTGCTCGCAGCTCACAAATCCAATGATTATGAACATTTACAAGAAGAAAGTAGACAATAAGAGCTTTCAAATGAGCTATCCAACATGTAATTTGGATATATAATGAGGGAGATACAAGCTCTGAAATCTCTGCATACAAAACTAGAGTAGCATAGAGATACACATATGACTCTCTTGGACATCCCACAAGATCACGACTTTTCTCCTCTTTTTATAGCATGGTAAACTCTTCTAAAACCTTCCTAATACAACTAAATTCATGATAGACACTTGGGTGGAGGTATTACATGACTCAAGTGCTCAAATAAGCAAAGTATTGATGGACTTTGAGAACTAGCCACATCGACCTTCCACTAGGACACCACTGCAGCTCCCTTGTGACTCACTAATTTGACTCACCATGTTCTAGAAATCACGTGGTATTTTTGCTACATTTTATGAATAATATGAGCCTTCTTGAAGTATTTGAAGACTTCCCAAAGGTATTTACATAATTTGAAACTTGTACTCTACATAAAACAAATGTTCGCAACATTCTCCCCCTCAAGTTTCAAAGGGTATTTCCTTCATGCCAAGAATATAGTTGAATCTTTGAAGCTTTGGTCCATTCGAGGATTTGGTGAAGATATCTGCAACTTGATCCTTTGTTCCCACAAAGGAAACTTGTACTTCATTGTTTATGGCCTTTTCTCAAACATAATGATAGTGAATCTCTATATGCTTTGTTCTAGGATGAAAAACAGGATTTGAGGTCATATGAATGCTGCTCAAGTTATCCCCATATATCAGTGGTACATCAACCTGCACATTCAAGTCATGAAACAACTTTTTAAACCACATAACCTCAGTAGTAGCCAATGCTAAACCTCTATACTCAGCCTCTGTAGAAGATAAAGCAACTGTAGGCTGTTTCTTTGAACTCCATGTTAATGTCTTGTTTCCTGCTATTACCACATATCCACTTGCGGATCTTCTGTCATCTTTGCTTCTAGCCCAATCTGCATCACTAAAGACTTTAAGAGTGAGATCAGCATCATGACTATAAAATAATCCTTCGTTCATGGTACCTTTCAAATACCTAAGCACTCTTTTCGCTACATGCATATGAGGTACTCTAGGTTCATGCATAAACTGTGACAATACTCCCACTGCATAGCATATATCAGGTGTAGTTTTTGTTGCATAAATCAAAGATCCTACCATGGATCTATATACATTCATATCATGCAACTCATCACCTTCCTTTGCACTCAGCTTTACATTACATTCCATTGGAGTAGAAACAAATTTACATTCGTGCATACCAAACCTTTTCAGCATATCACATATATACTTTCTCTGTATCAACCACATACCTTCATCGCTATACACAATTTCAATCCCAAGAAAGTATCTAAGCAAACCAAGATCTGAAATTTTAAATTCCTTTCCCAAATTACCTTTTATCTCATCAATTTCTTTTGCATCATTCCCTGTAACCAACAAGTCATCCACATAAATGCATACATAGAGACACATGTCATCTACATGTTTTACATAAAGTGAAGGATCACCATGACTCCCTGTGTATCCTTGCAGCATAAGATACTTTACGAACCTTGCATTCCATGCCCTTGGCGTCTGCTTAAGACCATACAATGCCTTCTTTAACCTGCATACATGATTAGGAAATTTTGCATCCACATAACCATCTGGTTGTGACATATACACTTCTTCATTTAACTCACCATTAAGAAAGGCATTCTTTATATCGAGTTGATATATATTCCACCTTTTACATGCAGCTAAAGCCAACAAAGTTCTTACCGTTGCCATGTTTGCTATTGGACTAAATGTTTCCTCATAGTCCACTCCTTGAGTTTGATTATATCCTTTTGCTACAAGTCTAGCCTTATATCTTGACACACGACCATCACTATTTCTTTTAATCTTAAAAACCCACTTGCATCCAATTACCTTTTGTTTTGGTGTCTTTGGAACTAAATTCCAAGTCTTGTTATCCTGTAGTGCTTCCATTTCTTCTCTCATTGCTTTCTCCCACTTTTCATCTTCTTTTGCCTCATCATAACATGTGGGTTCATTTTCCTGCTCAACTTTTGTCATAAAAGCATACTGAGTATTCATGAAAGGTTCATAAGTATACCTTTGAGGTTGCTTACTCACTCTTGAAGTTCTTCTTACCTCCAATGTAGATGCTCTTCCTTTCTTATTAGGAACCTTGATAATTCTCCATAGTCACATACATCACTAATTTCCTCTCCTTCATCATTAACTTCAACAAGTTTGAGTTTACCTTTACTTTTAACACTTGGAGGTGACTCTTGCCTTCATCTTCCATTGAAAGGTGATCCTCTTTCTTCATCCAAACCACTCCTTTCATCATTTAAACTTCCTGATGGCTGAACTACGCATTCATCTCCTTCAACCACACCTTCTTCATTTTCATCCATGACCTGCAAACAATTCTTATCTGCATACCATGAAAGTGATTCATCAAAGTTTACATCTCTTGACACAAAAACCTTATTGGTATGAGGATTATAGCATCTATATCCTCTTTGAGTATCTGCATAACCAATAAATATACATTTTTCTAATTTTGCATCAAGTTTAGATCTCACCTCACTAGGTACATGTACATAACATACACAACCAAATACTTTCAAATGACTTACACTTGGTTTCCTTCCATGCCATACCTCATATTGTGTCAAATGATGAACTCCAGCAGTCGGTACTCTATTCATAATGTAAACACTTGTGCTAACAGCTTCAACCCAAAAATAATCAGGCACACACATATCATTAAGCATGCTTCTAGATGCTTCTGCTATGATTCTGTTTCTTCTTTCTGCGACTCCATTTTGTTGTGGAGTATACCTACATGTAAATTCTCTTTTGATACCTTCATCATACAAAAAATCAGTAAAAGCTTGAGAGAAATACTCTCCCCCTCCATCAGATCTTAGCTTCTTAATATACCTTCCTGTTTGCTTTTCGACATATGATTTGAACTTCTTGAAACAATCAAAGACCTCACTCTTATGTTTAATGAAATACACAAATGTCACTCTACTATGATCATCAATGAATGATACATAGTACTTATTACCAACCAAGGATGCCTCTTTAGTAGGTCCCCACACATCTGTGTGTATGAGATCTAGCAAACAATCACTTACATAGCTTGAATGCTTGAAAAGTTGTCTACTCTGCTTACCCATTTGACATGCTTGACAAAGATGCACCATATGTTGCTTAGTAAGATCAGGTAATCCTTCAACAATCCTCTTCTTTGATAGCTCCTTTAACCTATGTACATTCATGTGTCCAATCCTTTTGTGCCACAGATCAAGTTTTGCTATCCTATGCATACCATAAGAGAAATAGTTTGTATGATTAGGGTTTACCTTGAATGTAAACAATCTACCTTGTTTTTGACCTTTGGCAATCAACCTCCTTTGCTTTGGATCCTCAATGAAGCAACCTGCATGATTAAATCTCACTTGTAGACCTTTTTCTACCATGTGACCAAACGATATCAAATTCTTAGTGATTGTTGGCACATAAAGTACATCCTTCAAGCAATTTGTCTTGCTCTTATCCTGCATAACAACATCTCCAACCTGCATAATCTTATGTGTTGTATCATCTCCTGTTTCAACATGACCTTTACATGATGGATTATGCATATTTGAAAACCATGAAGCATCATGAGACATGTGATTAGAACAGCCACTATCTACATACCATACATCGCTATTGCAATTCATCTTAGTTTCAACATTCATCATAAGAAGAGAATCATAATCATCACTTTTACCTTCAACTGCATAATTTTCTTGTTGTTTACCTCTTCTTGAATAGCCTCCTCTTCGATTACCACCTTGATTATTTTCATTTTGATAACAATCTTTGGCATAGTGTCCATACCTTCCACATATATATAGCAATTGTTCTTATCTTCACTCCTTTGTCTTTGATTGTAGTTGTAGTAGCCTCTCGTACCTCTAGCACTTGATCTTGCTCTTCCTCTTGTGTTGAAGAAGCCACTTGAAGTCTCTTGATCATCGATCCTTCTTCCTCGACCTCTATTTGAACCTCTTCTACCTCTGTTTCCACCTCTTGATGATCCTACATAAAGAGCTTGTCCTTGAGATCCTTTTTGATTTGATGTAGAACCATTTAGATTCATCTCCTCCGTGACCATGAGGGCAATAAGTTGATCAAAATCTGGTAATTCTCCTCTAACATAAACTGAAGTAATGAAGGGTTTCCATCTCTCATCATCTTTGAGTCCGTTGAGAGTATGTGCAACCAAGTCGTCGTCCTCCACATGAGCTTGAATTGATCCTAGTTGATCTGCAATGTCTTTAACTTTCAATATGTAATCATTGACCGATGTCCTTGTATCTTTCTTTATGTTATTCAACTCATTTTTGAGTTGAATCTTCCTTGCTCGTCTACCTGTAGCATACAACCTTTCCAATGCAAGCCAAACATCTCTACTTGTGTCTAGATCTTGTATGTGTCCTACCATTGAATCTTGAATATTTTGTGATAAAATGAATATAACCCTTTTGTCTCTCTCATTCCAAAGCCTAAATTCCCTCAATTGATGCTGATTGGGGTCCTTTGGTAATGTGGGTTTGATATCTGTGCCATCAATCAAACCATACAAGCCTCTACCTTGCAAGTATACTGTGATTCTAAACTTCCATGCTTGATAATTGGTCTTATCAAGCTTCTCTATTTGTGCATGTTGGTCTCCCATAATACAAATGCTAAGCTTCCTCCTTTAAGCCTTCTTTCCAATGTGTGTGATGAGAAGAAATATAATATTTTACTTGTAAATGAGGTATGTGCACCTTTCTTTGCTTGGATGTTGCTTGAGATGCCTCCTTGCGATCTTCTTCTACCTTTGTGTAGTGTTGATGATGAACTGCTTCTTTGATAGCTTCAAATTCTTCATCAAGGTATGATAACCTTCTCCAAGCCTCCAAGTACTTGCTTTGATACCAATGTTGGAGTTTATTGATCTCCAAAGTACATCTAGAAGTAGGTGAAACCCAACAGGACCTAGTTGAATTTTTCACAAACTTATATGCACAAACCAGTTTTCTTGCAGAGCAAACTGCTCTTTATTCACTTAGAATTTTCCAAAACTGTTTCACAAACATAAGCTAGACTCTAAGAGCTTTCCAACAAGCTAAAGAACATCTCAAACGGATAAATACACAATGAGCTATGACCTCTGCAATATGCAACTTTAATGGAGACCTTGAAACAGAGATGAACCCGAGGACACACATCACTTGCAGAGAGTACTGCTCTTAATTCACAACTCCAATGAATCTGAAACTTTCTAAAATACAAGTAGACTTAGAGAGCTTTCTAACAAGCCAAATAACACATGATTTGGATACATACACAAGGAGATATGACCTCTGCAAGTTTGAGGTTTAATGGAGACCTTCAGCAGGGGGTAAAACTAGAGAACACACACTACTTGCAGAGCGTACTGCTCTCAGCTCACAAATCCAATGATTATGAAAATTTACAATTTACACAAAGAAAGTAGACAGTAAGAGCTTCCAAATGAGCTATCAAACATGTAATTTGGATATATAATGAGGGAGATACAAGCTCTGCAATCTCTGCATACAAGACTATAGCAACATAGAGATACACATATGACTCTCTTGGACATCCCACAAGATCACGACCTTTTCTCCTCTTTTTATAGCATGGGAAACTCTTCTAAAACCTTCCTAATACAACTATATTCGTGGTAGACACTTGGGTGGAGGTATTACATGACACAAGTGCTCAAATAAGCAAAGTATTGATGGACTTTGAGAACAAGCCACATGGACCTTCCACTAGGACACCACTGCAGCTCCCTTGTGACTCACTAATTTGACTCACCATGTTCTAGAACTCACGTGGTATTTTTGCTACATTTTATGAATAATATGAGCCTTCTTGAAGTATTTGAAGACTTACCAAAGGTATTTACATAATTTGAAACTTGTACCCTACATAAAACAAATGTTCGCAACACTTCTCACCACCACTTCTTCCTTTTGAGTATCAGAATAAAAATGGATTGTCCTTTTCTTTGATTCCATTTCTGAAACTGATTCAGCCTCTGAACTAGAATCTTTATATCTCTTTTTTGATTTGCCAACTCTTCTTTCCACTCTTGTAGTTGCTAACACTAATACATCAAAAACATTAGCTATATCCACACTTGCAATTGCATGCCTCATGCTGCTCCTTAATCATTTTAGGAAGTAACCCACGAACATCTCGTCGGTAGGTCTCTCGTTACAGTGTAATCTTTCCATTAAAGTTCTAATGGTTTTAGCATAGTCTTCTACTAACATGGTCCTTTGTCTAATTGCTCTCAACTTCCTGAACACATCAAAGGGGGTTTTTTGTTTCCCAAATCTTTGTAAAAATGCTCTTTTTAATGCATCATATGTAGCGAAATGAGCAATACCATATTGATTAAACTAGCTCATTGCTCTTCCTTCCAATGTAGCTGCAAATTGCTAGAGCTTGATTTCATCACCATATATGGATGGATATCGATTTGCTCTCAACTTTATCTCGAATTGAGCAACATGAAAATCAGCATCTTCTTTAGAGCCTCCTCTAAAATGGTTGCTTTGACCTTACAATTTGGAGGCGGTTGCACCATTGGATGTGGCTGAGGTGTACACCTTGTTCTTTGATCGGTCATCCCTGCAAGTGGGCCGAATTGGAGTCGTCTTCTAACTCGTACAATTGCTTCTATTAGGAATAACACTCCTAGTATACCGCTGACTAGCCTTGCCTCTACTACACATGTTCCTTCTTCCTCCTCTTCAATTTCCAACTTAGATTCTTCTTGCGCTTCATACCAATCGTACTGATAAGAGGATGACTCCATGTTACCTAATTGTGCTTGTGCTCTTGTATAATAGACCTTATGAAACCTTCCTCTTCTTTTCATTTTTCATCTCTTGCTTCATTAGCAACAAAGTAGGATTGCCAAATGTGTTGGGGTTCATGATCAAAAATTGCTACTGACTTTAATCAAACTCATGCAAAATAATAAACTTGGCACTGATCTTTCTCACACAGAGTGAATGGTCACACACAAAAATTCAGATTCACCACTTTGGGTTCTAGACAATGCAAAACAAAACAACTATACACGAATAGAGAACATTCACACACTTACAGGGAATAATTATAAGCAAAATGCTTCATTAAGTCTTTGAAACTACAGAGAATACATTATGGATTGAGCAGTTTCTGCTTTTACAAGAGATTTCTTCAGTACAAATCTCAGATCCGACTACGAACACCTAAACTTCCTCTTCTTGAGAGAAGACACTTCTTCTTTTCTTTTGTGGTACCTAACTATATTGTAACTATATGTTAAAAATCGGATTCAACAAAATGCGAATTTAACAAAAATCCGATGCAACACACTTCTGATACAGCATATTCTGACTGATCAACTTACCCTTCAACAATGACTGTTGATGGTTATAAATGAACTTTGTGAGCCTAGCCATCACCTTAGGTAGGGCATAAACTTCTCGGCCATTGGGTTTCCATTCAAGGTGAAAATAAAGGCTCTATGAAATCGTGTAGTTTCACCATAGAACCTTAATGGGGGGAGTGCAAAGGAGGGCTTGCCCCCTTCTAGGGCGTCATGGAGATATTTTCAAATTGTGTATTTTACCGACTATTTTGTATCTCTTGAGTGCATTTACTTATACTGACTCTCCTTGTAAAAGCTATATAAGCATGGCCCAAGTTGAGCTTTACATAGCATCGTGCACTAGCAAGCCCTTCATCTCGACTCTATCTAGATTGCCATCTACGCTCCACATTGGGAGCGCACATGTGGATAGCACCATCATTGTAGCTATATTACGCTTGGCAATCTCAGAATTTGAGTTCTCTAACTCTCACTCTCGGTCTATTTGTATGCATTTTTTTCTCTCAACTTTGTATGTTGGTCCATTCCATTGTGCTGTTATTTTCTTATATGAGCATGAATTAAGATCTTGATAATAATGGTATCAGAGCTTTGGGGATGCCACTATGGAGGAGTTTGTTTCCATTTGTTTTTGCATTTGATCTCTATTTCACTGCTCACTTTGACTTCCACTTTCAGATTTCCATTCTAATTCTGATTTAGATCCCTTTGCCTATCTCTATTTCAATTTTGGTTCCAATTCCATTTTTTTTTTGTTTCTATTTAAGTTTCAGAACCTCAACCTACGTTTACACCTACATTCACACCTATGTTTGCTCCTTTGGCATACTCCTACGTTTACTCCTTTGAGGCGTAGAACTTAGGCATAAGTTTAACATCTTTGGCTTTCGTGACACCCATGGCTCCCTCGACGACCATTGGCAGCTCTTGGCTATGTGCAAACCATTTTAATTGAATTAGTGGCAATAAGGAGTTTTATATCCACCAGGAAGGAAGGCTTTGAACCCACAACCTCACTTTCACATGGGAAGTGTTTTATCACTACACTATCTCTTTGTGTTGTCCCTCTACTTCTCTTTTCTTACATTCAACACAACTTGCATCTCATTCTTACTTTTTCAATTCCCAAGAACCACCTTTCCTTTTACATTTTAATTTAAGGAATCTCAAAGTTGTTTTTAAATATCTAGCAAGAGGGTTTTGTTCACTACATATGCTTGACCATATGAATACCATGGAGGATTTCTGTGAGTCACCTCTACCCAAGGTAACACTCAAGCAATAGCTAGAGCTCTTGTGGCATAAATGTTGAGGTGCTCAAAACAAGATCTAGCAATGTGATGAAGTACTTCATAAGATGCAATCTCATGAAGATGACCTTATACGGGTTGTCAAAGGTATTGTCTCTACCTAAGCTAAAGGTACGAAATCCATGATTGGTGTCAAAAACAACCAATTTTTTAATTTTGATGGCCATAACGGAGGCCCTTTAGTTATTTCATGGTTATCATAATTTTGCAAATTTTTATTTTGATGAATCATATTCTGAAAGTAAAATAGTCAAATTTGCTTCTAAATATTTAGTAGGAAAAGCTCCTCTCTAGTGGAATATCTTGCATCAAAGCACAAATCGTCCAACTATGTGGAAGGCTTTCCAAGATAAGGGGAAGGATTCTTTTCTTGCTCCTCAATATCATTTACATGTTTGACGTGCATGGACAACCTTTGCATGGAAGGAGGGTAACATTGTCACTACCTACATGGAGCGGTTCTATCAAAATCTAGTATTGGTTTGGATGCTCAAAGATGCACCTAAGGGTACCTTGCAGTAGGAACACAAAGATGGTTTGGTGATGGGAATCCAAGCCAAGCTGCAAACTGTACATTCTACAACCCTCAATGAGGCTATATCTTTTGCCTATGATGCAAAGAAAGCATTTCAGCCCGTAACCAAGTCAGTCCCTCTACAACAACTGTGTTAACGATCATTTTTTGTTAAACCAAATTTGCATATAAAGTGTAATTTTAATTCCCCATCTTACTCTAGTGTTCCATGTCCTCCATAATCCAATTACTCAATTGCACCTATTGCTTCATCTCTACAACCTACCAAACCACCTACCTTGCAGACTTCAGTGGTGGATTCCCAACAAAAGCGACCACTTATCACCTACTAGGATTGTGGTAAACGTGGACATACAAGAATGATGTGCAGATTTAAACCACTTCATCTGAAACTAACTACAGGTCAATTGCATAACACGGAGGCCATCAAAGAATAAATTCCTCCTATTTGGATAGAGGAAGCTTTAAAGAGGGACTTAACTACCTTTGGTAATGATATCTCTATTCATTTGTCCTTTGCATGTAGGATACTGTTAATAACAAACTCGTTAATGTTTTACATGATGATGATAGTTCACATGATTTCATTTAACATTTATTAGTTCAAGAACTTAAATTTAAAATGTTCCCTTGCATAAAGTGAAAGTTGCATTTGAGGGTAGTTGTTATAATGTAACACAAGAAGTCTAAGACATAGCGATTAGCATAGGCCCATATGTTGATGCATGCATGTTTTTAATTGCACCTTTGTAAAATTACGATGTTATATTTGGTATTCTTTTTTTGTCATTATAACCCATGCAATCACTACCATACACATACCTTTAAATTTGCATTTAAAGGTCAAATCACTACTAGCATTTCCATTGATTAGTCATACTCAAGTAAAACTTGCATTTACGAAAGGACACAATTCAAGCATTATTTCCGTCAATGGCATATTATACTCATGCACTTCCTGATGTACATAAACCTTTCATGACTCCTTATAAGGTTTGTTTTATGTCTGATTCTCCCTCTAAACTACCACCATCTTGAGGATCCCTTGAGTATAGCAAACACTTAAATCTTGGTAGTTCTCATCCCCATAAAGCACTTTATAGGCATGCACCAAAAGTAAATAGAAAATGAAGTTAAAGAATTACTCCATAAAGGACTTATAAGGCCTATTTCTTCCCCATTTGGAGCCCCATTTCTCTTAATAAGATCATAATAAAGAATAGATACCCTATTCCTTGAATAGATGATCTCTTAGATAAATTACAAGGAGCTCATGTCCTTAGTAAAGTTGATCTTAAATTCGGTTACCGTCAGATTTGTATGATGCATAGAAATATTTTGAACGCTGCATCTAGAGCTCAAACCGACCATTATGATT
This sequence comes from Ceratopteris richardii, assembly GCA_020310875.1. Classification (NCBI taxonomy): domain Eukaryota; kingdom Viridiplantae; phylum Streptophyta; class Polypodiopsida; order Polypodiales; family Pteridaceae; genus Ceratopteris; species Ceratopteris richardii. Next base: position 77,808,510 of record CM035436.1, on the reverse strand, counting down.
TTATGGTAATTCCCTTTGGACTTATCAATGCTCCTACAACATTTCTCGAAATGATGGACAACATTTTCCTTTATTACCAAGTTTTTATTCTCATATTCTTCAATGATATACTTTTTTGTAGTAACGATGATAGTGAGCATGAAAAGCATCTTAAAAATTTTTCCATTTGCTATGAGAGAAAACACTTTACGCTTGTCCTCAAAAGAGTTACTTCTTTAAATGTAAGCTAGAATATCTAGGACATACTATTTCAAGTGAAGGCATGCATGTCGATCCAAAAAAGATTCAAGTGATAATAGAATGGTCAATACCTCAATTAGTCAATGATGTTCCTTCTTTTCTTGGGTTGGTTAGTTTTTGTAGGACGTTTGTTTGAAATTTTTCTTATTAAAAACTGCCTCTTACCTTATTGTTGAAAAATAAAATAAAATTTGAATGGGGACTTGCCCAACAACAATCCTTAAAAAAAATCAAACATGTAACTTCACATGCACCTGTTTCATAGTTACTTGATTTTTCACAACCATTTCATATCGTTATTGATGCTACTTGATCCCTGACAGATGTTTTCTTAATGCAAAATGATCATCCCATTGCATTTGAGAGTAGAAAGATTAATCCCTTAGATAAGAATTATAGTAGGTATGATAAAGAATCTTTATTAGTTGTGCATGCTTTGGCAATTTGGAAATACTATCTTATGGGATTTGAGGTATTAATCATAACTAACCAATAGGCTATTAAGCATTTATTAATCAACCTTTAATCTTTGATAGACATCTTAAATGGTCTTCATTCATTCAAAATTTCTAGCACATGATCCAATATCAACTTGGGAAATTTAATGTTGTAGTCGATGCTCTTAGCTGTTTTTCTTCACATTCTATTGTTTTGCATAATATTTCTACCATCCAAATTCATTCTTTTCAGAAAATGATTTCTTATGCATCTAATTCGCATTTCTCATCTGCATGGCATGATGTCAATAATTCTGCACCTTTAACTGACATTATATATTTCATCATGGTTTACCCATTGGATCACTTCTTTTTATTGTCAATCACACTCTGAGTCAAAATCATGATCAAAATCACAATCTAGCGGTTAGTGTTTCAGATGTTGTTGATGGCGGAAAAAGGATTCCCACAAGAATGTTTCTTCTAAATCTCAGTTTCAGCATCTTCACCTTCATCACAAACATTCATCTTTCGTGTTGAAACCATCCTCGCCAAGAAACATCCAAGCTAGGAATAAAGCCTAGACCCATTCAATTGAGCCTCTATTTTTCATTGAGGTTGCACCAAGCATCTCCACTTATCTCATTGACCACGATGGCAAATTACCAAATAGATTGGATGCCAGACCTGCATGAATACCAGCTCCAAGCCTTGGAATACCACCATCAGCTGCCCTGAAAGGCCTCCATTTTGTATCAATAACATTACATGAATAAGGAAGAGAAGAGGAAAAACCCAATTGCCAAGATCGTGAAAGTGCTTCGAGCCCCAAAGAACTTTGTACCAACTTATCAGAAGGTGGAATACTCGAAGCGGTTTTCTGTCACAATTCTGCTGCTCTATGGGATTTGGCACCGAACGTGCATTCTTTTCTATCCTTTTCCCACATATTACAAAGGTGTGTTTTATAATTTGGCTGGACATCCCCAGGTCCAACCGATGCTGCAGCTTGTGGAAGAACTTCATTGGTGTAATTTACTTGCTTCTTTTCATCATGAAGAAATGCACATGAAGCGTCAAAGCAACATGTGCGCTCTGAAGAGAACTTGCATACGTTTGACTTCTGTGATGCTTCTTTGTCATCCAGTTTTGAATTAGAATTCTCACTTTCCTTACTATCATCCAGTTGTGGAGAATATTCATCCATGCCACCAACCGAATCCTTCTCTTTCCTTTCTGCTGTCTTGGAGCGAACAGCTTCCACATCCGCCAAAGCTCTTCAATACGTTGTGCATAAGTATAGTTCTTACCGAACTTGCAAGCACCAATCAAGAAATGTTTACATAACTTTGTTTTCAGAAAACGTTGTCACTTGTCAACAACCTTGACAACAATATCAGTAGTTGCATTCTCAAACTTTTGGGTGCTCAATACTGTATCAGGTCCCCTGTCGCTCGCATCTAGCCCATCTGAATCTTGTTGAGCCTTGTTTCTCTCTTTCTTAACAACAAGTGAGTCCTTTGCTTTAATTTGACCTGCCTTCCCAGAGCCTATCTTGGAGCGGTACTATTCCCACAACAACTTCTCAGATTCATCACCATCATCAGGAGTATTATTTTGATTCTTCTATGGTGAGGCAAAGTTACAGGTGTCTTTAAATTTAGAGATGCCAACAATGAAGTATTTACAGAGTTTCGCATTCCTCGAAGAAGTGGAACCTTGCTCTTGAATACTGCTTGGCTTAGCACGATATCTCTCCAATAGAACTTCTCTGGCAACAGCATCTTTCTCTGGGAGCTTCTTCAGTTCCGCAACGCTATGAGCAAAGTGGCGCCCTTGAGGAAATCTCTGTCTTCGCCTTATAACGTTCCAGAAGTGCCTTTCCTACCGCATCAATATCGTCAGGCATAGAGCTTTGTCTTGGTGCAAGCAGTTGATAAAGGAATCTGAGCACCTGCCACTGAAGCAAGCAAATTACCGAGCAATGCACTTGGATCTTTAAGAGAGAGAATCTGCGAAACCCCCAGGTTGCGGTCAAGAATGGCAACACCGACAGCAGGTAAACCCAAGGAGCCAAGAGATCCAAGGGATCCCAATCCTCCATCTGTATCATAAGATCCAAGAGACATAGATAATCCAGAGGCAAGAGGGATTTTCTGCTTTAATGCTGCACGCAAAAAAATTTGTAGCGTTTCGTCCTCGCAGGTTTAAACTCCCTCCGCTTTCTGAGTAGTGCCAATAAAAATAGTATCCGATTAAAATAGATGTATGCATGTGTTTTTTCTACCGTGCCTTTCGCGTTCTATTTATGGTTCTATATACGCTTTGGAGTTTTGGTTTATATTGTTTTACTTTTGCTTTTATCATTCATTTTCTTATTCTTTGGTTTCGCACTTGTATTGGGTTCACAGGAAAAATTCATATGCACACACAAGTTCAAACTCACACATACTCAATAGAATATGTACAAAGATGCATGGGTACACAAGGTATTAACATGAGTATTAACATATAATCATATTATATGAAGTCCCGATATAAGTATCCGAGACATGATTCTGATGATCACAAATAAGAGATTTAGTGACAAAGCTAAGAGCACGAACATTACGTCAAAGAAAGTCATAACCTCGAAAAAACTTCATCTAATAAGATGCATATCACCATATGATGGGATATATCACAGTATGTTTCTCAATGCATTGTATATCAATGTGTAAAATGTCATCGTGGTACACCATTTGGATTATTAATGCCACTTTGCATTTTGATCAAACCATGTGAAAACATTTCTATAGATTTTATCACTCATCTTCATCTTACTTCATCACATAATGATACAATTGGGATGATAGTTGATAGGTTTAGTAAATATGCATATTTCATTCCTTGTAGAAAAACTTTATTTGCATCTCAAGCTACAAAATAATTTATTAAATGTGTTTTCCCACATCATGGATTTCCTAAAGTAATGTTATCTGATCATGACGTTCATTTATACAATCATCTTTTGAGTTGCCTTATTTTGATATTTTGGCTCTAAAGTAGATTTTAGCTCTACATTTCATCCCAAAAGAAATGGACAAAGTAAGCCTACAAATCGTAGTATTCTTGATGTACTGCACTGTTATTCATTAGATATTCCCACTAACTAGGATAACAAGTTTAATTGATTAAGTTTGCTTACAATAACTCCACACACACCACTACTGGTCCTGCACCTTTTGAAATCCTTTATGGTTAAAAGCTTCCTACTCCCATGTCACTCACTCAAACTCATATCATGATGAGTGGTTCTATTGCTCTAGATCACATTTCTATACTTCACCATGTTCACGAGCATATTAGGAAAAGTCAAGAACATTATACACATAATGTCAATATAAAATGATTGGCCATCAAATTTAAGGAGAATGATCTTGTATGGTTACGTATTATTCAAATACATCCCAAAAATATTTTGGAGCATCTTAAAATTAAACTTGCACCATGCTATTATGGACCGTTTCACATTCTTCATAAAATTAATGATAATTTATTCATATTAGATATACGATCTCATTGGAATATACATAACTCTTTTCATATTAGTTTAATTAAACCATTCAATGACACTTTACCACTCACTCCACTTCTAGTGATACTCCTTTACTTGAAGAACAATGAAAAATTTTAGTTTCTAAGAAAATAATTGATCATGATATCACTACTACATATAGGTACTTAGTATCATTGATATTTACTTAGCACAAAAAAGACTCTATTGAAGAATGTCAATGGATATATAAAACATCCTTAACAACCCATTATGATCACTTAATTTCTACATATCATACACATACACATATGAGGGGCATACGGACGCTGTATATACCGACGGTCACGCTCGACATAGGTAGGGGCGTTGGAAAATATCACTTAGAGATACCGACAGTCAAGTGACCGTCGGTATGACCCTTTTAAATGGATCTTCGGTGTGGCCCGCGACCCTCGGTATATGCGTCGGTATGGGCGTCGGTATATGTGTCGGTATGGGTGTCGGTATAAGCATCGGTAATTTACTGGAAGTTACCGACGTGCATTTTGACGCCCATAGTGACGCGTATACTGAGGCCGAGTTTTAAACATACTGCGAATCTGAGAGCAAAACTTCACATTTTTACGCGTGTTTGAGTATTGTTGGTCATCGAATTGCGACCTGCGTTGTCTTGTGCACACACACACACAGATCTCTCTCTCTACACACACACACACTCTCTCTCGGCTTAGATATCACATCTTGGTAAGTGCTGCGCATACTGTTAGCATTTGTGTTTCTCTATGCTTTAGGTTTTATAATTCCTCTTTTCTTTCATTTTGCAGAAGTTCTTTGGCGTTGATTGTTTGGAATTGGACGATAGGCGACATACATTACGCTTTGACGAAAACGATCCAAAAGAGGGACATACTTGTAAGTGATTGTTTTATTCTCTATTGATAGAGAGAGAAGGAGAGAGAAAAAGAGAGGAGAGAGAGAGAGAGAGAGAGTGAGAGAGAGAGTGAGAGATAAAGAATAATGAAAGAAAAGATCAAGATAGAGATAGGAAAATAGAGCATACATACACACACACATACACACACATTTATAAATTTACACATGCATACATACACACATACATGTACACACATGCATGCTTACATACACAAACCTATACACACATGCATGCTTACATACACACACATATACACATGCATGCATACACACACATACAAATTTACACACATGCATACACACATACATACACATACATATACACACATGCATACATACACATACACATACATATATACACACATACATACACACACACATATATACACACATATACACACATGCATGCATACATACACACACATACATACACACATGCATACATACACATGCATACATAGACACACACATGCATACACACACACATATACACATATGTATACACACATACATACACACATATACATACATGAATGCATACATACACACACATACACATACACACACATGCATGCATACATACACACACATACACATATAAACACATGTACACACATGCATACATATACACACATGTACACATGCATACATACACACACATATATACACACATGCATACATACACACATATACACACATGCATGTATACATACACACACATGTACACACATGCATACATACACACACATATGTATATACATACTCATATACTCACACATGCATACATAGACACACATACACATATACACACATGCATACATTCACACACACACATACATACACACATGCACATATATACACACACATAAGCTAGTATTTTAATTGAATATATATAATTAAATATATAAATTTTTTATTTTGAAGTTTTTTTTACATCAAATATATAAAAATAGTATTAGAGTTTTTATGCTATTTACACATACATACACATACACATATAATATATATATACATGTATATACAAATGTATATAGAAATATACATATTTTAGGTCTAGATATTTAAGATTAGGGTTTTAGGGTTTAGGCATACATATAACTCAATTATATTTATATTAAGAAAAAATATAGAGAAAAATAAGAAAAAAAATCTGAATATATAGATAAATATATATATATAAATATATATATATATAAATATGATAAGGGTTTTAGGATTAGGGGGTTTAGATTTTTATAGGTGTGTAAGTATTTAGGTTTTAGTATTTCAGATTTAAGTCTAAGTCTTTCTAATTAGGGTTTTAGGGTTTTAATACCTACATAGTATATATACACAAACACACATATACATATAATAAATACATACATGTAGATACACATGCATACAAAAATATACCTATTTTAGGTTTAAATCTTTAAGATTAGGGTTTTAGGATTTTAACACCTACATAACATATATACACACATACACATACACATATAATACATATATATACATGTAGATACACATGCATACAAAAATATACATATTTTAGGTCTAAATCTTTAAGATTAGGGTTTTAGGGTTTAGGCATACATATAACTCAATTATATTTATATTAAGAAAAAATATATAGAAAAATAAGAAAAAAAATCTGAATATATAAATAAATATATGTATAATATATGATTAGGGTTTTAGGATTAAGGGTTTAGATTTTTATAAGTGTTTAAGTATTTAGGTTTTAGTATTTCTGATTTAAGTCTAAGTCTTTTTTATTAGGGTTTTAGGGTTTTAGTACCTACATAACATATATACACAAACACACATATACATATAATACATAAATACATGTAGATACGCATGCATACAAAAATATACATATTTTAGGTCTAAATCTTTAAGATTAGGGTTTTAGGATTTTAACACCTACATTGATGGGGGAAGTATCTCAACCCCTAAGCAACGATGAAGCGCGAATGACCTCCACAGGTATCCTTCTTTGACCTCTGCACACCAAAAATGCTCTTACTCAGAGCTTATGCAAAGAACTCCAGTGAGCTTTTGTAGACCTGTAGTAGACACCAAGGGCTTTCCAACAAAACAAATTTCACTTGAAATGGATGCTTACACAAAGAGAAACAATGTCTACAACATGAGCTAGTTGAATGCTCACAACTGCTAGTCAAGCAGAGACCTCACTTCACTCCAGCAAACTTTTCTCAGAGATTATACAGAGAATGAATCTCAAACTTATGTCAACTTTAGAGGACTCTAATAGCTACCCAATGACACCAAAATCATAGCAAATGGATACATAGAGAAGGAGAACCAGCCCTTACAACAGAGAGCAAAATATTTCCAACAGAGCCTACACAAAGAGAGAGATATCAATCACACAACTTCACTAAAATGAATGTTGCTCCCAGCTTACTCAGAGAATGCTCCAGAGAATTGGTAAGCATAAAATAGACTCTTATAGCTATCCAATGAGACAAGAATTACATCAAATGGATACCATATGAGGGAGAACCAATGCTAACAACTCAGGGGTAGAGAGTTGCAACACTGCCTGCGCACACACATAGATATGCCTACTAAAAGAAAACAAACAAGCAAGCAAGGGGGTTGCTTAAGCAAGGGGCTTGCTTATCACAACTCCAGCACTTAGTGCTCACTTTAAATGAGCTAAAAATCCAAGAAGATGGCCCAAAAGAAGTCGGGATACATGCTCCTTTTATAGTGAGAGGTGTGCCCCTAAAATCTAGGAACTACCTTTCCAAATCAGCCTCCTAACTTGGAGGAATTAGTTGAGATGACTTGGGGAGTGGTTGAGTGACTTTTCTTGATGGAATCTCGTGGCTTTTGGCTTCCTTTGATTGCTCCACATGTCCATAAAAGATTCCCCACGAATTTTTAGCTTGAAGCTTGACTTTTAACACTCCCCCTCAAGCTTCAATTCTTCATCCTCATCCAAGCTCCTTCATGTTGATGCATTGCTTGAATTTTGAAATCTTCATCCCATCCAAAGCCTTTGTAAACATGTCCGCAACTTGGTCCTTAGTACCAATATGATGTACTGAAACTTCCTTGGATATCACCTTTTCCCTTATGAAGTGATAGTGCACTTCAATATGCTTGGTTCTAGCATGATAGACAGGGTTCGATGCTAGATGAATGCTACTCATGTTGTCACAAAAAATTGGATATGTGTCAACCTGCAAATTAAGCTCCATAAATAACTTCTTAATCCACATTAGCTCACATGTGACTTGAGCCAAAGCTCTATACTCAGCCTCGGTGGAAGATAATGCCACCGTGGGTTGCTTCTTTGAAATCCATGAGATGATCTTGCTACCTAGCATGACTAGGTAACCACTTGTACTCCTTCTATCTTCCTTTGAACCGGCCCAATCGGCATCGGAATAAGCTTTGACCTGCATATCATCATCAAATGAGTAGAACAATCCTTCATTTATAGTGGCTTTGAGATATCGCAACATTCTTCTTGCAGCTTGCAAGTGTGTAGTCCTTGGACTATGCATAAATTGTGATAACACTCCAACTCCATATGCTATGTCAGGCCTGGTTATTGTGGCATAATTGAAAGAGCCTACAATAGATCGATACAAAGTTACATCCTCTAATGGCTCTCCATCAATGGAGCTTAGCTTTACATTAACTTCCATGGGATTTGAAATAGGCTTGCAATGTAGCATCCCAAACCTCTCAAGTAGGTCTAGAATATACTTCCTTTGTATGAGCATAATACCTTCTTCTTTGTATACAACTTCAATGCCAAGAAAATACCTAAGATCTCCAAGATCAGAGATCCTGAACTCCTTTCCAAGCTTTGCCTTGATCTCCTCAATGCCCTTTGTATCATTACCTGTAATGATAAGATCATCTACATACACACACATGTAGACCACAAGTTCTCCTCTTTGTTTGATGAAGAGAGATGGATCCGCCTTGCATTGATTGTAACCACATTTGATCAAATAGTCCACCAATCTTTGGTTCCAAGCCCTTGGAGCTTGCTTTAGGCCATAAAGTGCCTTCTTCAACCTACAAACATGATGTGGAAACTCTTTATGAACAAAACCTAGTGGTTGCTCCATGTATACCTCTTCTTCCAAGTCTCCATTGAGAAAGGCATTCTTGATATCCAATTGGAAGAGCTTCCATCCTTTGCTAGCAGCCATTGCAATGAGTGTCCTAATGGTGCTCATCTTTGCCACGGGGCTGAATGTCTCTTCAAAGTCCACTCCATAGGTTTGTGCAAAACCCTTAGCCACCAATCTTGCTTTGAACCTAGAAATAGATCCATCTGAATTCCTCTTTACTTTATACACCCACTTATTACCTATTACCTTCATGTTCTCCTTCTTGGGCACTAGAGTCCATGTTTGATTTTCCTCAAGTGCGTCGATCTCTTCTTGCATTGCCTCTTTCCATTCGGTGTACCTGCTTGCATCTTCATAGCAATCGGGCTCATGATCTTCTACTACTTTGTTCATATATGCATAATGTGTTGCCATGTATGAATCATAAGTAAACCTTTGAGTTGGATACTTAACTCTAGAAGACTTCCTTTCTTCACCTTTTGGAGGAATAAACCTCCTTTGCCTTGGGAACTTGATCTCTTTCTTTGACGTGGCTTCTTTCTCCATCATGTGTCCTTCATCATCTTCAACTTCATTACCTTCTTCATCCAACTCCACCAATGTTGCTTTGCCTTTGTTGATTGATTGTGCTTCATAGCTTGATGAAGGTCTCCCCCTCCATGGTGAGTTCATGCTTGAACTATCTTCATTGATGGAACACCTTGGGCCGCTTAGCTCTAGGTCGATTTGTTCTTCATCATGTCCATGCTTTTCTTCTTCATAGTCCTGCATACAATCATACTTCTTATACCAAGGGAGTAGCTCATCAAATGCTACATCCCTTGATATCCTCAAGTCCTTTGTATTTGGGTTGAAGCACCTGTAACCTTTATGATCATTTGAATATCCTAGAAACACACACTTTTTTGCCTTTGGTTGTAGCTTGTGCCTCAATTCACTTGGCACATGTACATAACAAGTACATCCAAATATCTTCAAGTGGGAAAGATCAGGTTTCTTACCATAATAGGCTTGATATGGTGTCAAGCCATGGATCCCTGAGGTAGGAGCCCTATTCATTAGATACACGGCGGTATTTGCTGCATCACTCCAAAACATGTTAGGTACATTCATCTCATTAAGCATTGCTCTAGCGATCTCGGCAATGTATCTATTCTTTCTCTCTGCTACAATTTTGTTGGGGTGTGTACCTGCATGTTACTTGCCTCTTGATGCCTTGATCCATTAAAAAATCAGAAAACTCATTTGAGAAATATTCTCCCCCTCCATCGGACCTTAGCTTCTTGATATATGTACCTGTTTCCTTCTCTACCATTGCCTTGAATGCTTTGAAACATGTAAACACATCTGATTTGTTTTTGATGAAATAAACCCAAACCATCCTTGTGCAATCATCTATAAAAGTGACAAAGTACTTGTTACCTCCAATGGATTGCTCTTTCGTTGGCCCCCACACATCTGTATGTATCAACTCCAATGGATGTTCGCTTATGTAGCCACTCTTCTTGAATGGAAGTCTCGCTTGCTTCCCTAGTTGACAAGATTCACATAAATGCTTCATACCTTGTCCTTGGAAGTTGGGAAGACCTTCAACCAGCCTCTTGAATTGCATTTCCTTCATTCTTTGTATGTTGATGTGACCTATCCTCTTGTGCCACAAGTCCAACTCCGAAATCCTCTTGTTTCCATATGTGAAGTAGACATGTTGAGTAGAATGAGAATTTACCTCCAAAGTGAAGAGTCTCCCTTGCTTCTTTCCTCTTGCTATGACCTTGTAACCTTGCTTAGGGTTCTCCACAAAGCATCCACCTTTGTTGAACCTTACTTGATAGCCTCTTTCAACCATTTGCCCAACGGACACCAAGTTCTTTGTGATGGTAGGTACATGCAAGACATCCTTGAGACATCTTCCTTCCTCCTTGTCATCCAAAGCTACATCTCCAACAAGGGAGATCTCATGGGCTGTATCATCACCTGTTTCTACATGTCCTTTACCTTTGGGAACATGTAGATTAGTAAACCAAGAAGCATTGCAACTCATATGGTTGCTACATCCACTATCAATATACCAAGTGTTATCTACTTTGCTTGAATTCCCATTCATGTGCATCATCAAGAGATTGTCATTTTCTGAACTTGTAGAAGCATAATTACCTTGGCCTTTGTATGAAGAACCTTGATTATAGTTCCTTTGGTTTCCTCCTTGGTAGCAATCTCTAGCATAGTGGCCAAACTTGCCACATATGTAACATCCTTCGCCATCTTGATTCCTGTTTTGTTGATGTCGTCCTCCTCTTCCTCTTGATCTTCCTCTCCCTCTTTGTGATGAGGTGCCTTGGTCATGTCCTTGATTTCTTGAGTGGCCTTGCCTTCCTCCAAACCTTCCTTTGCCCCTTCCTTGTCCTTGTCTTCCTTTGCCCCTTTGATTACCTGCATAGAAAACTTGTGCATCTTTGCTTTTAGTTGAACTTCCACCTATGTTCATTTCTTCGGTGACCATGAGAGCAACCAATTGCTCAAAATCGGGAAGATTATCCCTTACATAAACTGAAGTGGTAAAGGGTTTCCACTTCTCATCATCTCTCAAACCATTGAGAGTATAAGCCACAAGATCGTCATCGTCTACGTGGCTTCCAATGGATCCCAATGCATCTGATAACTCCTTGACCTTAAGTATGTAGTCATTTATGCTACTCCCTGAGCTCTTCCTAAGGTTGTTGAGCTCATTCTTGAGTTGGATCTTCCTTGCTTTGGTGCTTGTTGAATAAAGCCTTTCAAGTGTCTCCCATACCTTCATGCTTGAATCCAGGTCTTGGATATGGCCGATCATGCTATTGCTAATGTGTTGGGAAAGAATAAAGATAACCCTCTTGTCTCTTTCATTCCATTCCCTAAAGGCCCTTCTCTGGTCATTGGTTGGATTCTCATCCAACCTAGGTCTTGGTTCACTTCCACTAATCAACCCCCAAAGGCCCTTGCCCATAAGATAGTTGGAGACCCTAAATCTCCATGGTTGATAGTTACCTTTGTCTAGCTTTTCAATTTGAGTGTTGAAGTCTCCCATATCTAGTCTTTGATACTTGACCTAGCCCTTGGCTAATGCTCCAATGTGTGTAAAATGAAAATGAGGCTCTGAGGTTACCTCAATCCAAAGCTTTCCTTAGATGGACACCTTGTGCTCTTGCAAATTTGAGTAGAATAGCTCCCCCTTGATGTGAGCTACCTCCAAGAAGCTTTTGTTGATGCAACTCTTCAACCACCAACTCCAAGAGGTCTTCTTGCTTGTATGTGATACCTCCAAGATGCCCAAATGCTCTGATACCACTGATGGGGGAAGTATCTCAACCCCTAAGCAACGATGAAGCGCGAATGACCTCCACAGGTATCCTTCTTTGACCTCTGCACACCAAAAATGCTCTTACTCAGAGCTTATGCAGAGAACTCCAGTGAGCTTTTGTAGACCTGTAGTAGACACCAAGGGCTTTCCAACAAAACAAATTTCACTTGAAATGGATGCTTACACAAAGAGAAACAATGTCTACAACATGAGCTAGTTGAATGCTCACAACTGCTAGTCAAGCAGAGACCTCACTTCACTCCAGCAAACTTTTCTCAGAGATTATACAGAGAATGAATCTCAAACTTATGTCAACTTTAGAGGACTCTAATAGCTACCCAATGACACCAAAATCATAGCAAATGGATACATAGAGAAGGAGAACCAGCCCTTACAACAGAGAGCAAAATATTTCCAACAGAGCCTACACAAAGAGAGAGATATCAATCACACAACTTCACTAAAATGAATGTTGCTCCCAGCTTACTCAGAGAATGCTCCAGAGAATTGGTAAGCATAAAATAGACTCTTATAGCTATCCAATGAGACAAGAATTACATCAAATGGATACCATATGAGGGAGAACCAATGCTAACAACTCAGGGGTAGAGAGTTGCAACACTGCCTGCGCACACACATAGATATGCCTACTAAAAGAAAACAAACAAGCAAGCAAGGGGGTTGCTTAAGCAAGGGGCTTGCTTATCACAACTCCAGCACTTAGTGCTCACTTTACATGAGCTAAAAATCCAAGAAGATGGCCCAAAAGAAGTCGGGATACATGCTCCTTTTATAGTGAGAGGTGTGCCCCTAAAATCTAGGAACTACCTTTCCAAATCAGCCTCCTAACTTGGAGGAATTAGTTGAGATGACTTGGGGAGTGGTTGAGTGACTTTTCTTGATGGAATCTCGTGGCTTTTGGCTTCCTTTGATTGCTCCACATGTCCATAAAAGATTCCCCACGAATTTTTAGCTTGAAGCTTGACTTTTAACATACATAACATATATACACACATACACATACACATATAATACATATATACATGTAGATACACATGCATACAAAAATATTCATATTTTAGGTCTAGATCTTTGAGATTAGGGTTTTAATTAAATATATATAATTAAATATATAAAATTAGGATCACATAAGGAAAAAACCAGAATATATAAATAAATAAATAAATATATATAGAATAAGATAATTATATACATAAATAAATATAAAAAGAATTAGTGTTTTAAATAATTTAAAAACTCACTAAGATCATTGCTACATTGCTAGGGAATGTGTCAATGCATATAAATATCAATGGTCAGTTTTCGAAAGCTATGAGATTGAGATGCTCCATTAGGCAATGGTTCCCATGGGACCCTCTACTTTTTTCTATCCTCATAGAGAGGCTCAATTGTCTCGTGCAGCATCACATGGAAATGGGCCATGTTAAAAGTCTCTCTCTACCTCTCAACAATGGTCAGATGATCATGAGGATATTTGCAGATGACATGAACGCATTTGTGCATAATGATCCAACCAACATTGAAACTTTTTGGTGGTGCCTCGACACATTCTATGAGGCATGTGGATACAAAATTCAAAAGATTTTTACAAAAGTTTAATGGTAAAAATGATAAGCAATGGTTCATATGGTTCTTCAATAATTTGCACATAGTTTCTTCAATGCCCGGCCAAGTGTGAAGGCTTGGTATTTGCACCAATAGCTCCCACTAAATCCAAACATCTTGGCATGCTCTTCTTTATCAATCCTCTTGAATGTCCTGGAATCAAATCATAGCTTTAAACCTGCAAAGTTTAGTACCATCAAGTGTTTTGTTCAATAAACTTTCACATTGCATATTAGTGGATTCATATGCAAGTTGAATCTCCTTGCTCAATAGTCTTTGTCTCACATAGTGGAAGTGAACTTCTATATGCTAGGTCCTAGCACGATAAATAGGATTGGCTGCAAGATGTAAAGAACTTGTATTGTCACCAAAGATCATAGGTGAGTGAGGTTCAAGATTCTAACACTATCTTAGATGCAAATCTTTTGCATGCACATTTTGATCATCTTGATTTTTCTAGTTTTCTATGATTGCAAAAATCTTAAATGGTGTTTTCTACCCAAACTTGAGGCACCTGTTCAACATGGTTGGGGACACTCTATTTTGGGGAAAAAGGAGCCTTCCTCTTTCCCAAAAGATGGTTTGACTGGAGCTGCTTAGAAACTACAACTTGTTCATAGTGATGTTTGTAGTCTTATGTAGAAACCTTCTTCTAGGAACTACCTTTAGTTCATGAAAGTTATTGAGAATTTTTCCTGGGTATGCATACATGTATCCACTAAAAGAAAATTCTCAAGTGTTTATCTACTTCAAACAATTTTTGGTTTTAGCTAAGAATATGTCGGTATGTAAAATGGGAACCCTCCATTTTGATCGAGGGGAAGAATACATGTCTTCTAATTTTAATGCATTTATGGTTGAACATGGTATAAAACATTAGTGTACATTATGCAATGAGAATATGATGCTATTATAAATAATGGTACCTGGTCTTTATGTGATTTGCTGCAAAGGAATAATGCCATTGGTATGAAATGTGTATACAAATTGAAGCCTAATGCTGATGGACAAGCTAGCAAGTATAAGGCTAGGTTTGTAGTGAAAGGTTATGCTCAAGAGAGAGGCATTGATATTGATGCAACCTTTGCTTCCACATGGTGTTCATAGCATTTGTGCTTTTGCAGCTCATCATGATTGGAATGTACTTCAGTTGGACATAAAAACCACATTCTTGAATGGTGACTTACATTATGAAGTGCACATATTCAACCATGTTGTGTGAAAAGAGCATGAAAATAAAGTGTGCATGTTGAAAAATGCATTGTATGGTTTGAAGCGAGCACCATATGCTTGGTATGAAAAGATACATGGCTACTTGATTGCACATGGTTTTGAAAATAATCCAACTAAAAGAAGCTTATATGTTGAGTGCGCAAATCATGTGCTTCTGATCATTGTTGTTTATGTTGATGAAATGCTACTCACTGGTCCTCATGATAAGCATCTTGAAGATCATAAGGCTGATTTCCATGCCTCTTTTGAGATGTTATATTTGGGGCATTTGCATCATTATTTGGGCATTCCATTTCTGCAAGTTGATGGCATTTTATGTTGGAGATGCATTTTAAGTTGTTCTCTATAAGCAAGCAATTAGATGCTTGATTTACTTATGCATAAATTAGCCTAATACTTAGTTTGTTGTGTCTCAGATAAGCAGGTTCATGCATTTCCTAGGCATCAAGCGTTGGCAAGAGGTTGATAAGTGCATCTTTCACTACTTGAGTGGTACCCAACTACTTGGATTCTTTTAGCCCAAGGGAGGATCACTACTGCCAGATTTACATGCTCTTTTTCACTTTGACTAGGTTGGTTTCTATGACACTCCTATTGTGGTTACTTCTAGTTGTGAGCTTGAGTATAGGGCAACTCTCGTACTGACTATTCATTATGTGTGGCTCCGATGCCTTTAGGCTGATTTGGGTGTTGCTCATTCTTCTACCACCACAAACTTCATTGACACTCAGAGTGCATTGGTGAATGTAAGGAACCCAGTGTTCCATGCTTGCATAAAGCACATTGAAATGCATTATCATTATGTCAAGGACACATTTCATATTGAGGAGATCACTTTGACAGATATGCCCACACAAGATAACATTGTAGATCTCTTTAGAAAGGCTCTACCTCCAGATAATTTTGAAGCTTTTTGCATTTCCGTTTGTGTATTGATCTCTTTCCACATAGTTGGGAACTTACCTTATCTAGTCTAGTGAAAGAGCATAATCTAGTTCTGATGTTAGAGATTGAAACTTTCCGAGTATTCAAAATGAAATTATTCTTAAATTTTAAGAATTCATGGAAGCAAACCTTAAATTTTGTGTACTAAAACCCTAACCTATACCTATGTATCTCTAGAACCATAAAAATTATAAATCTTAATTATTTATGTACTAATGTACATGTGAATCTATATATGTATGTATATATATATATATATATATATATATATATATATATATATATATATATATATATATATATATATATATATATATATATATATATATATATATATATATATATATATATATATATATATATATACACCAAAACATTAATAACCTATGTATTTATGTATGTATGTGTGTGTGTGCTTGTATGTATATTGATAGTAGCATACATAAAATGTTAAAAAACAAAGAGATACACACACATATGTTTATCCAAAAGCATTGATATTGTATGTATTTATCTATTTCCACTAACCTAAATCATTAAACCTTAATTTTTACTTATCTGTGGAAAAATAAGCACCTAAAAATCTATTTTTTATGTATTTATGTATATACACTAATCTAGATCTTACAATCCCATTGCTCTCTTTCTCTCTCTCTCTCTGTCTCTCTCTATATACATGCACACACACACACACACACACACACACACACACACACACACACACACACATATATATATATATATATATATATATATATATATATATATATATATATATATATATATATATATATATATATATATATATATATGTATGTATGTATGTATGTATGTATATATATATATATATATATATATATATATATATATATATATATATATATATATATATATATATATATATATATATATATATATACATACACACACACACACACATATATATATATATATATATATATATATATATATATATATATATATATATATATATATATATATATATATATATATACATATATATATATGTGTGTGTGTGTGGAGGTTTTTTCCCCTAGCTTTTATATATGCCTATAACCCTAATGGGTTATTTATCTTTTTACATTCACTTTGTAATAGAACCAATATTGTCTGTTGTGCTCGAAGTTTCTTCTTCTTCTTTCATATGCTCTTAATGTGGTTCTATAAACCTCAAACTCCAACTATTGGTATCAAAGAAGGTTGCCTCTTCATCTAGGGCATCGTTGACACCCCTCTGACCATAGTCTCAAAATCCCATGAAATTAGTGGGCATAGTAAGTGTGATTAGGAGTCTTTGAATGGACTATCCCAGTGCATGTGTAGGCAATTTTTTCCTTTTGTGCTAAAAATATGTACAAGTTTTTTTTAGCCAATACAAGTGCCTCAAATTCTGCTACAAGGTTATCAGATCTTGAAAGGATAGTTTAGTTCAAATTTGTGAGATATATTTATTTTATGCATCAACATATTTTAGTCAATGGACATGGCTAAAAGCAATGATATATTCCATCTGATGACTTTTGAGGAAACATTGGATGGTACCAATCACCCATTATGGGCATATATGGTGTCATATATTAGTAGAAGAAGGATTGTGGAATATTGTGTAGGGTGATGGAAAATGCCGTATTACACTTGTGAATATAGTTATTGAGGGTGATTGAGATGTCATTGAAGATGAAGATCTTCAATTTCTTGTTCGTGCTATGGTTCCTACTGCACCTACTGTAGAGAAAAATTTTTGGAATGGAAAAGATGCTCATGCACATGCATCGATTACTTTCTCTATCAAATGTGCCCTTATCCCTTTGATTTAATCTTGCAAAGTAGCAAAGGATGCTTTGGATACACCTACCACTTTGTACCAAGCAAGAAATGAGGTTCATATTCATTAGAAACTCCAATAATTAGGATGGCTGATCATATTGAAAACAAGCCGATTTTCATTAGTATAGATACAAGCCTGATATGTATAGAATGGATGATCGGTAGGGTAAAAAGTAAGAACAACCCATTGACTCGAAAGTATTAAAATTGGATAAATTTTTGAAGTTTATCATATCATGATTTTAAATATTTTGGTAAATTCTAGTGAGGAATTTCATTTGAAATATAAATAAATTCGAAAATTTGGATGATAATTTTCATTTTAGCTATAAAAATTCAAGGGACGTTTTGTGGTAACCACCCTTAAAACTATATATATATTTTTATAATTATCGATATATATATATATATATATATATATATATATATATATATATATATATATATATATATATATATATATATATATATATATATATATATATATATATATATATATATATATATATATATATGTACATATCTACAATCATGTACACCAACACAATCCGCACGTATACAAACATCTATAACATTCATACCATCATATACATACACACATAAACACATACAAATATACCAAACCCAAACATACACTTACACATATATACATATACTAGCACCCAAATGGCTTCACATATACATCTAATTACCATCATACATATACACCAAGACAAACATATGAAGCTTCATTATGCTTCTCCTTCAAATATTCACATACATATTTTATGCACACACATAAAAACACCTAGATATACACAAGCATACTTACATGCATATATATACATAGTTCATGCACATACATTCTAGGAGCAACATGTGCGCATGCTCACACCTAAAGATGTATATCAATACACACACATGCACAAAAATTTATACATTTTGGACACACACATCCCACTTTTTGGATACACACATACATACATAACTACACACACACGTACATACATAACTACACCCAACAATACCATCATTTTTTGGAGTTAAAAGTTGGGAGTAGTGGAGAAGGAAAATGAATATGACATCATCTTTAGGTATTGCATTTCTCATAAGAGTCATATGTCCATGTTGATGGTGTTTTTCATTCATCATGAAGTTGGCTAACATGGTTGAGATGTGAGTGTGTGAGATGGAGTCTGAGAGAGAGAGAGGGAGAGTATGACTCAATGAAACATGACAATACCCTTAGATGCATAGCCATGTGCTATTCCTATGTGAAGAAGAAGTAAGGGAGAAGAAATCATGCCTAAATATTATAAATTTATATGAAAAGTCATGCTTACCAACCTATGTAATACTATTAAGTAAAGGTCATGACATGCCTGAAAAACTTGTCCCGAACGTCTTTCAGAATAGTTGAACAATGTATTTGCATATAATGTGTGCTCGTGCGTTAGCTCAGACCAATCGCATCACATGGAGTATTTTCTTTGCAAAGAAATATAGGAAGCGCTTTATTTGCAAAGAAATGTTGTGTGACAATATACCAACATACCTACTCATTAATTGTTGTGTGCTAGTATGTATCTTATGCAAGGGTATGTGATGTCTGCCATACAAATCGAAAGACATACTTGCATTATAAATATGATTGCCCAACATATGATACATAGCTAGTTTCATTGTCTCTTCCAAAAAGGATTTGGATCACTCACCAGGTTTATGAGATATGAGGACCATAAATGGCTGGGGCTGTTTTTGCTCAAGCTTATGGAGATATAGAGATAGCATGAAAGAGGTGATTAGTGTTAGAGACTGACTGAGATGTCATCAACTTCATCAGGTCAATGATCATGGAGCAACCAAGTAGACATCACCATAGAGTGCAGATATGATCCATATCATGAGCACGATGTCAGACTAGGTGTCTAACATCAAGAGATCCAAGTATCCACCACGGTGGCGGAGAAATTAGCTCAATTACACTCAAATAGCTTCATTTCTTACTGTTTATCAACCTATAGATGTGATGGGTAGCAGATTTATCTAACAATCAGTTTGGGAACATGGTTAAGATACCACTATAGGAAACTTCTAATCCAAAGAACTCTTGGAATAAAAATATTGCAAGAAACTCATATTGAACACTTAGCACAAAGTAGAACACAAAACTTTAGAGGCAACATATGCTACACTTTGAATTTGCAAGTGCAATTTACATGCTTGATAATGGTGTGTGAATGAAGGGTGCTTGCTCTATCTTTACTATACGCAGCCAAGTACTCGCAATATCTACAAATGTTGGTGACAGAAACTATACATTGAGGTATGGAATATGAAAGCTCTACTACACAGACAATTTGTATAGATAGTTAGATAGTATAGGATGACAAGGTGGTGAGAAATTTAATTGCATCCATAGGCCTTGCACATAACATCTAGCATGGCTAACATTGCTAGCTTCAACTTGAGAGAAAAAGGGATAGAGCATCAAGTGCATTTTCTAGAATTCGTAGTTTGATCGATGACAATAGCTATTACAACCCATATAGAGCATGAAAAAGGTCTCAATAAACTAATAATTATGTTGAATAGAGCAGATTACCAATTATTTATGCATTTCCCTTTTCAGATGTGATTTGGCCAAACCGCTGAATAGAATCTTCAACAATGATTGTATACATATTATCTAAGGGTGAATATTCAGAGTGATCATATGCAAAAACTATTTCTATCAGCTTTGCTATCCAATTCGTTTCCCTTGATTGTATCTGTAGCTTTGCTTGCCAAGGAGATGGATCAATGGAATCTGTATACAAACTCTTTCTAAGGCCAATCCACCATACATAATTCTCAACTTTTTGGATCATTTCAATGATAGAATGTAGATCAAAACTCTAAGGAAGACCACTTAGTAGTTTGAAATAGCCTTGCAAATCAGAACTCCAAAGAGCACTTAATAGTTTTCAGAGACTTTGCACACTAAACCTTATTCAAGAAGCTCTCCTATGAGGACTAGACAAGGGGATAAGATGATTACCTTCAAAATCTCAATCCAAATAAAATTAACAAACCAACTACTAATGGCATTACAAAAAACCTTTTGCATTCTATCAACTTAAGTAGCAGTTTGGAAATTGTCAAAGACTCCTTGCAAAGGCAATTAGTAATGATAATTTTGGATAAAGTCTTCTTTCATTCTCACATCAAATACAAGAGTTGTCCCTTCATAACAGAAAAACAATAGATTTCTTATGTCAGTAGTGTATGTGTACAAGGAATACTAAGTAACGCACAACATCCCTCTAATGACATGATATAAAACTCCTTAGATTCACATATGAATCAATGTACAAACTTGATTTCCTCGAGGTGGAAAGAACTTCCTCTAAATGACCAAAGACATCATGTCCTTCCTCCCCCATAGTCCCCATCTAATCGGCTTCGGTTCCAAGCTTCCATAACAATGCCTATACATGTGTGCATGATGATAGTCAGGTTCATCATATAATGTTATCTAATAACACCTCTAGGTAACTCACACCTCTTTACAAACGTTTACTATTTTCATATTACACCCATCAAAGTTGATCAAACTGAGGTAAACTAAATGTAAAACTTGACACTTAAAGAATTCAGATACTGTCTCCTCACTTTAATTCTTTTGCAAATTGATGAGGTATTTTACAGTGATCAACGTGATAGAGATTCAAAACCTCTATACAACCATCAGACCTTAATCTTGTGCCTTAAACTATGAGCAAAAGTTGGCACAATATCTGACATCCAAAGGGCAACTATAGAGCTGCTTTTGTCAAGGAACTGGAATTTGTTGTGTTGTATATCAATAAACATTCATGGATGAAGTGAGGGATTCAACTAAAAACTGTTCTTGACTCAAAAATTTCAACTACCCAACTTGATGCCTAGATGAAAAAGTTGAAAATAGTAGCTATAAAGTATTTTCTAGTCCCATTGTATTGTTGTTTCTAACACTTCTTCAATTTTATAAATTGTCACATGAAGTTTACTTTCTCGTCATTAAAAGTGTGGTAACTATTTCAAATACATGTGTACGTCAAACTTTCTCACCTTATCTTAACACAATAGCTTCCTAGAATATGATTTTATGGTACAAAAACCTAATTTCTTTGTCACTCGCACTCCAACCAAGTCAGATCAACTTTTCTTAGGATACACTCTCTAGTGAGTCTTGATTAGTAGCTTTATTATGAATAATGGGCATGAAAATATAAGCTCCATAACCTTTTCCATCTGCTCGTCTTGCATTGCCAAAAGTGTAACTCCCAAGTTGTAGATCTCCTCATTTCTGGCATGCTCCCTATAAGGAGTGCCATGCTATACTTCTAAGGGAAAATGACATTCTACAGATTAGCCTCCTTGTTTACATTGCCTACACAACAAAGGAGATGAACCATGCAATTGCAATGCTCTGAAATTCAGAAATAACCATTACCATTTCTAAGGGCTTCAAGACATAGTTGGCTTCTCTCAACATGGTCTATATGGCTACATGCACTCAAAAGGCTACCAAACGTTGGAGGCAAGGCATTGAACCTTTAACAATCATCTTGTAAAGAAGATAAAGAAACTTCTTCAACCTTGCCCTACTTATTATATCGTGAAATAAGTCCAAGAAACAACATCATGTACTTCAAGTTGTCCAAAGACATCCTATGCTTCAAGGAGCAAAGTGCTCTTGACATACATGTCAAGGAGGGCATTACTAGCAAGAAGCTCTGCAACTTTTCATAACAATCTCGTTATGTAGTTGTCCAAACCATTCATTAATGCAAGCTTTTACAACAAAAACATAAGTGGCAAGGCATCTTTTGAAAGCATCTAAGAGCTTCTTCATTACCACCATGTTCAACATAGACCCCTATCAAAGAAGTCCACCAAACTTCATTTTTAACATCAAGATTCTTAAGTATCTCCTTTGCTGTGACCAATAAGCCACACTTGACATACATGTCAACGAGTATGCCGACTAAACAAACCTCCTTTTCTAGATGACCTTTTGTAGAAAACTCTGCATGCAATTTTTGACCCCTGCAAATAGCTCCTATGCTACCACAAGCTTTGAACTCACAAATGAATGTTACATTGCAGGGAGAGAAACCTTCTTCTTGCATCTTTCCAAAGAAGTACAGAGCTTGTTCACTGATTACCTATGATCTCTAGTACAACCTTCTACCTAGCTCCTAAACATGGTGGTGTTTACGTGTAAAATATCATTTCAAATTGGATATTATATCATTGATGTCATTATAACACTCTTGATTTCCCTTGCGATAATGGAGGCACATTTTTAGAGGTATTTAAATTGACTGATGATGGATTCATTGGATTATCGAAAACAAATCTCATTATGTTCATATAGATTTCAAATGTTTTTTATGCATCCTTCCTGCTACTTCAAAATATAGCATCTTTTCTGTTTCCACGGACTCAAGCTGGTTCTCGGGCCTTATTATTGTCCTTCCATTCACTATATTATAACCATCTTTGATGCACATCCAGATCTATGCTCTTTATTGTTCGGATGTGGAAAGCAAGCAGACGCACCATGAGGCAAGGAGAGGTATGATACAGACTATTTGATCTCGTTGCTAACAACATATATTTCACGCATTTAGAGTTGTTTCCCTTGTCTAAATTCTTGTTTCTTGATAAACAAGTGTTTGTATAAACCGACTCCAGTCCACACAAAATTGCTTGCCAAGTAGAGCAATTCATCCCTTATCTTATTGTGTGTCTAAGTAAACATTGTAGGACCAACCCTCTAAGCATGAAGCGACTGACGATACAAAACCAGAAACTACCTCTAGGGCGAATCTTGAAGCTCTCTCATATGGCGATTGTATGCAGAGAGGGAGATGTGTATCACTCGCACAATAATTAAAAAATCAAGAACGTGGTGAGAAAATCCTGATTATTTGAAAACCTGGGTTGAAATTTGGGTTATTATTAAGTATATCATATTTTCTAAAAATAAATGTATTTCTTCAATATCTCAATAATTTCACCTTTGGGCTGACTTTCGCCCCTATTGTTTTCACTAATGAATGGCCAAGAAGATGAGTATGGCTAGAGATATATCATGAAGTTTGGGCCTAAAGTCTTAAACATTGGTCAAAGAGGCTATTTAGAAATCAAAAGAAAACTCTAGGAAGTAGAGATAGTACTAAAAGGTGATAAAGAGTATATAATCTGATTGAATATCATAGTGGAAACAGATTGCTTACCGTTACTAAGAATGACAAGAAATTGTCCTACAAATGATGTTCCTATGCTCCAGAGGATACCATATATAAAGTTGCTAAATCCTTAATTTGTTGATATAGCTAGAAGAAATAATGTACTAGCTAATATTTTGTGTTCAACAATACATGAAAATAAGGCCACAATGACTTGCAATAAGTCAAATGTTGGTACAAATGTTTTATGCTTCTTATGTACATGCTTTACACACCCATGGAGTCACTACAACAGATCGATGGTATACCGAGGTTTTTACCGAGGAAAATGAATGCGGCTTTATTTGCTGTGACGTCGGTGTAAAGGTTGGTAGGCGCGTTGGTACCAAAACGTCGGTATAAGCATTGGTATATGTATCACTATAAACGTCGATATATGCGTCGGTAATACCGGTGCCCATACCGACGCCCATACCGAGGCCTCTCCTGGGTGTTCCATCACGTATACCGTCGCCTGCTGGGTGTACCGACGCTTATTCCTATCACATTACTGAGAGTACCGTCGCGTATACTGACGACCATACCTGCAAAATGTTTTTTGGACAGAGTGTGTTGTCTTTTGCTACAACAACATTACCATGATGTTGCTTAACAAAAGACAATACACTCTGCCCAAAAACAACCGAGTACATGTGATGTGTACTCTAATGTCAACCGAAATATGATTTCATGAAACAAAGTATTATTGGACACAAAAGAGATAATCAGAATGAACCATGAACCATGTACAAAAGAAGTTATATATTTCAATAATGAAGCATGTACAAGAGTGTGGCAAACCACTGTCATATATGAATTTACAAAATGTGGCAAAGCAATGCATTGCCATATGAAAATCAAATACAAAATTTTGTTGTTCCACTGCCATACACATGCAAAGAACGTTCCATATCAACAGTCCTGCAACAAAGAACATTAATGGAATGAGATAAATTCACATGAAAATTACAAACAACAAGTAAAAACCAAGTTTATAAATTAATTACCTCATCACAAATGCTCCCATGAGATGGCCGCATGACGTACCTCCAAGTCCTCCAATAGTGCAATCAACCCATGACGATATCCGTAAGACTCCTCCGTTCGTGTTGGAGGACAACCCATTGCCAGCTCCTGAAACAAATATATAAAAGATTAGAGGAACATACATGAGAAATTTAACACAAATAAATTCAATAAATGAAATGGTACTTACAAACTCATGACGCATTGTGTCATATCCACCGTTGCCCAAATGTGATGGTCCAACCGTATCTAAACGTGTGGCTGTGGCATCTTGCTGCTAGCGATATCGGTCAGGAGTCTACTGCTGCTCGTCACGAATCACGTCCCACTCCTCAGCATCTAACCATACAAGCAGCCTGCTCTAAAAGCATAACGAGCCTCGGGTCGTCGATGGGACATAACCTCATGTGGAGTGTGTAGAATCCACTCTGAACTAACAAGAGACTGTCCATCGGCTGGTCGAAACTCCTAATAAATCGTCTATGTGATATAATTAGTCCGATCTTTATCCTGGTCACTCCATTTCAACATGATAGAGTATCCAAACTGGATGGAGCAAAGCTGTCGTATGCGTGCACGCATTGTTTTGCCAGCCGCATCCAACACCGGAGCTCCATCTCGGATACTATACACCTTGGAGTCATCATGATCATGAGCACCCCAAGGTGTATGTGGTGTACTGTGTGGCATACCTACATTTGAGATACTCCTCCTAGGAGTAGAAGCGGGCGACACAATGTCCGTCGCACTACCTTCACAACAGCTGCCTCATCCGCCTCCAGACCTACCTGTAGATCCAGTCCTAGAACTTCCTGCTCTAGAGCGTGACCTCGATCTACGAGACGGTTCAAAACCTGTATCACGCTGAGCTGTCAAACGCACATGTCTACTAGTAGACCGAGTAGGAGATGGCTGCTAAGATGGTCGTGGTGGAGTCACAAAGCTAGGAGACATACCTCCTACGGGAGTAGCACCACCCATAGGAGTGACACCGGCAGGAGTGACACCCGTGGGAGTGACACCGGCAGGAGTGAGGCCAGCAGGAGTGAGGCCTGCAGGAGTAAGGCCGCCAAGAGTAAGGCCGCGAGGAGTGCTACCTCGAGCGATCCATTACTGTGATGCAGCAGCCATATACGTGGGAGGAACCTGAGAGATGAACTCCAAAAACTGCTCCTCTGTCATGGAATGTGGAGTGATTGGAGGACTGTCTCCCATCGTGCTCTATAATAAAAGAACTCAAGAAATCAGCATGCGATAATAAAAGTAATATAGAGAATAAACCAAAAAAAAACAAAAATTAGTATGTACAAGTGTTTTATTCAAAAGTCCTCTAGTCTAGCATCCTCTTAAAGATCCGATGCACCGAGAATATCTATCTCTATATTGATGGCTTCTAAACCGCTTGCTATGCTGGTTTCTTCCTGATCATCGTCTATTGATTCGTCTTTTCGAACAATGACCTCTTCTTCAATGATCTCTTCTTCTCGAACAATGATCTCTTCCTCCTCGAATATTGAATGAATCTCTGAGTCCACTAGAGATGGACTTTCTTCTACATCTATGTTCTAAAAAATTTGTCTACTACGTGGAGCGACTTGTAGAACAAATAGCCACTCTAGTTCTTTTGAATCTAGTATAGAAACAACTTGCTCACAATGTTCGGGAAGTACAAATGTATCCCTTTCATTTGTGCATAACCTTGTGGAGTCGACTTGAAGCAAACGGCTTTTATCCCGTCTCATTGTTGCGTTTCTTCCAGAGGTGACTACTTTGAACCATTTCACATAAAAAACAAAGTAATCAAACTTTCTGAAAGATAGTTTCAAGATGTCTTGAATCACACCACAATAATCTAGCTCGCCTTCTAGAGCATTATCATCTCTTGCACTCGCTCTACTTTTTTGTAGAAAATTTACCATCACTCCACTTTCAAAAGTATACCTATTTTCATCGATTCGTGCGACTCGAAAGTGTTGTCCATGAGACCATAGTGCACCGTATTTAATATACTCCCAATCACATCCTTTGCGAGTTCTTCCTCTTCTTCAGAGATATCTTCACCCGCTGCCTTTGCTTGTGAAACCGCTGTATCTAGCCATCTGCTCGTTCGAAAAGGTGGAAGAGGTCGAAGACTTTTTGGAAGAGGCAAAAACCGAGTGGAACGATTTCTTCGAAACTGAGCTCTTTCCTTTGCGTTAGTTTCGTTCGCAAGCTCATATCTTTCTAACCACTTCTGCATAGGCTCAGAGTTAACTATGCAAAACTTCATTGCCTTCTCTCTAAAAGTTGCATCTATTTTCCTCTCGAATCCTTTACTTTGTGGTTCATCGCCTACGAGAGGAACATCTTCATCATCGCTCCATAAGTGAGGCATTTCAGGATCCGACATACGTAGAAACTCAGTTATGAATACAAGACACTCTTGTACAAGCCATCCCTCTGCCATGCTACCCTCTGGACGTGCTCTCTTTCGAACAAATCCTTTTAATGTCTTCATAAAGTGCTCTAAGAAGAACATCCATCGATTATGTACAGTTCCTGCTATTGCAACTTCATCTACCACATGAACCAGTAAATGAAGTTCAATAGTGAGAATACTTATAGGAAAGTATTTCTCTACCATACAGACAACCTCGATAGCATTGAGTTTCGCACTCTCTATGCTATCTCTATTTATCTCTTTAGAAGATATCCACCATACCAAAGAACTAGTTTTATAAATGGTTCTTCGTACATCCTATGAAAGACAATCTTTTAGAGCTACAGGGAGCACAAACTGTAAAAACTTGTGCCAATCATGAGACTTGAGTCCTGTAAGTCGTTTCGTGTGAAAGCAGTCTTTAGACACCTCATGCATCCAGTAGGTGTTCGAAACTCTGAAATTGTTTTCTTCACTTGTTGCTCTTCCATCCTACAAAGCACCCAAGGAGCTCTTGGTAACGATACTGTTCTATTGGTCTTAGTAATTGCCCACAACTCTCGCATGTCTCTTCTTCTTATAGGTTGAGACATGTCACGCACAATAATCCCATCCCATAAAATGCGCAGTTCTTCCACAAGTGGTGCAAGATATACATCCATGTTTTTTACCTTAAACTTGCCTGATACAATAAGAGCTAATAATAAATGACCTTTCTTTGTGGCCAACCATGGTGGGATATTATAATTGACCAAACATACAGGCCATGTGCTCCATGAAGAACTGCGTAATCCAAATGGATTCACTCCATCCATAGCTAGGCCTAGACGTATGGACCGAGGCTCACTAACAAACTCTGGCCACTTACTATCTATGTGCTTCCAAGCATCAGAGTCAGCACGCACTCACATTACATTATCTGTAGACTTGCTCTTTGTATGCCATGACATTAACTCAGCTATATATTTGCATCTAAACATGTTCTTAATTTGTGGAATGATAGGAAAGTGGCGAAGAACCTTTGCGGGGATTGCTTCGCCTACAACGTCTTCTCTAAATCTATTTGTGGAGATGCTCATACTCATTCCGAAAGAGAATGCAATCATTCGGACAAGCATGAATTTTAGTATAATCCATTCCAATGGACTATAAAAGTTTTTTCGCATCTCCACGTGTTGGAGGCATGTCATTGCCCTCTAGCAAAAATTGATCTTTAAGAAGCCTACAATAAGCAATTAAAACGATATTAGTAAATAAAGTTATTGTGATAAAACAATGAAAGCCAATTTGTTCTCCAATTACCTGAACAATTCAGTGACACTACTAACTGACCATCCATAAATGGATTGCAGATTGAGCATTGGGAGTGGTGCACGTAGTACAGATATCTTTGCTCCATTGTAAAGTGGTAAACTAGTTAGTCTTCGCATGTTTTCATATTCTACATCGACTTTTGATCGTGGAATTTCTGTTGTGTCCAATGAAACTCTCAACACCTTCTCCACCATCATGATCTTTGTCTCATAAAATGCTTCAAGCATCTCTTCCATATGTTCATTCTGCGTAATATTATTAGTACTTACTTGTATGTCTAAGTCCATTTTTTCTCTCGTTTGTCCACGAGAGGTTACCGGTGCAATGTCGTTTGGGTCCATCAGCTCACCTAGGGGACCATGCGAATGATAACGTAGGTTTTCCAATCGACTCCTATCAAAAGGATCCATACTCTCTAATATGTGTAGTACAAATCCATCGTTTCTGATAAATTTGATACTTGCACTGTGTGCAAGGACATGCCATTCTCTCTTCAGGATCCAAAGAAGCCATCTACTACAATATGGACATTTTTGAACATTTGTTTTTTTATTAAACCTAAAAATCATACTCTTAAAGACTTAAACCCTAATCTATATAACTATCATATTTTATCTATATATTCGGATTCTTTTCTTAATTGATCCTATTTTATATATTTATTTATTTATTTATTCAGATATTTTTCCTCTTAATTGAGTTATATGTATGCCTAAACCCTAAAACCCTAATTTTAAAGATCTAGACCTAAATTATGTATATTTCTATACACATGTATATATACATGAATATATGTATTATATGTGTACTCCAGAGTGTGTATATATGTTATGTAAGTGTTAAAACCCTAAAACCCTAATCAAAATGACCTAGACCTAAAACATGTATATATATGTATGCATGTGTATATATACGTGTATATGTATATATATGTGAATATAGATAGGTGTATAAGTATGTGTGTATGTGTATGTGTATATATATTCACCCTATTTAAAATGATTAAAATTAAACCTATTTTTATATATTCAATCATATATATTTCATTTTTTATTTAAAACACTAGTTCTTATCATATTTTATTATCTATATAATTATCCTACTTTATATATATATATATATATATATATATATATATATATATATATATATATATATATATATATATATATATATATATATATATATATTATTTATATATTCAGATTTTTTCCTTACGTATATAATTATTTATTTATATATATTTTTATATATATTTATTTATGTATATAATTATCTTATTATATATATATATATATTTCTTTATATATTCAGATTTTTTCCTTACGTAATCCTATTTTTATGACTGCAACCAAGGTCTTTAAGGGATTGGAGAACAAAGTCCCATTCTAGTATGTCGTAGGCTTTGTCAAAGTTGATTTTTAGGAATACCACATCTTGTTCGGATTCTTTGCTGAAATTGAGACCTTCCCAAATATCAATAATGGCTTCTAGTATTGATCACCTTTGATGAAACCTTTTTGGTCCTCACTTAGCCACCTTTTCAAGTGGTAAGAAATTATGTCGGCAATTACTTTTGAAAGAATCTTGCATCCTATTTGAAGCATCATGATTGGGTGCCAGTTTTCAATCATGTTCTTGTTATTACATTTTTTGTGGATAACGTTGATGAAACCATTGTTTAAGCATTTTGGAAGTGCACCAAATGCCAATGCCTCTTGCCAAACATAGAGTGGGCACCACCTTTCTGAAGGACTTGAAAAAGTCATTTGTGAGGTCGTCAGGACCCGAGATTTTCCTATTGGGAAGTGTATCAATAACTTTGAGAATCTTATTATCTAAAATGGACGTGTCAAGGCAAGACTTTAGATTATGTTGTATTCTTGTGAGAGGCTCTCAAAATGGTCACCATGCAATCCCACTTGTGGGGGTAGAGGGCTGTCGAAACCCCCATGAGTGGAGTAAAGTGGTCGACCAAAATAGCCTTGTTCTCTTCTTTCGTTTTTCATTCGACCCCATTACTATAAACGAAGAAGGGAATAGAGTCTCTCCTTTGCTTCCTCCCTAGTAGCTTTTTGGGCCATACTTGCCCACGAGTCTTTGAAGCATACTTGAAGGTTTTTCATTTGAATTTCTTCCTCATATCTCAACAAGCCTCTAATTTTCCATAGTCCCCTCTCGTGTTGGTATTTCTCTTTGTTCACTTCCTTGTCAAGGTACCAGAGCCTGTGATAGAGCTTCTATCTTGGCCTCTGCCAAACATTGTGAAGCATCTTGTGAGACCTAACCAAAATTTTATGAGTCTTCTCTATTGCAGCCCTCCAACATTTTGACGGTGAGGTGCTGATGGTGAATGCTATGTTCCAAAGCAAGGAAATCTCCTAATGAACAGATGGAAGAGAGAAAGACCTCAAGCAAGCATGAAACCAAGGTGCATTCCTAAGTTTGGCAATTGGTTTGAAGGTGAGAATAAAAGGGTAGTGGTCAAAAATGGCGAGGCCAATGCATTGAGAGATAGCAGGTTGTCCACACTGCTAGATAATGCTCTGCACAATGTAGCTTCTATCGAGTCTTGCTTTCCTCAAGTCATCCCCAGTATGGTAGTTCCACCAAGAAAAG
The DNA here is from genome assembly GCA_020310875.1 of Ceratopteris richardii. Taxonomy (NCBI): domain Eukaryota; kingdom Viridiplantae; phylum Streptophyta; class Polypodiopsida; order Polypodiales; family Pteridaceae; genus Ceratopteris; species Ceratopteris richardii. The sequence goes on along the minus strand of CM035436.1, from coordinate 77,776,650 downwards.
CCATTCTTATCTTTAATCTCTACTAGGTCTAGGGTGCACTTGATTTTGCCCCTGATATCTTTCTGCTGACCATCAATGGTACACCCCCTATTGTCCCATCGATCCAAAGGGTCTTCCACCATGTTGAAGTCCTCACAAAGCATCACATTGTGGGAAAGCGAGTCAAGTGAGACCCAGGTGTCCAAATTCTCTGACTCCCTATTTCGAGAATACATGGAGACCATTGTGAAGTGGAAGGGGTCCCCGAAGGAGTTAGCAATCCAATGATGATTTTGATCCTCACACGACTTGACTAGTCCACCAAACCAAAATCTATTTATTCCGATAGTTGTGTCATTGGCCCCTCTGGGGTGTGAAGTGGTAACCTAGCCATGAGTCGAAGAGATGCGTTGAGTCATTTATGAAGGTCCTCTCCATCAATTTTGATCTCTTAAATATAGATGAAGTCCAAGTTTAGGTTGTTGTCTTAAAGCCACTATCCAATAATAGCCGCTTATGAGGGGTCAATCGTCCCCCTAGCATTAAGTGATATGATAATCATTGTCCATGGTCACCCTCTTTGTGGAGAGGGACCTTGTCTTTTTTCTTCTTGGGATCGTCTTTTTTCCTCAAAAATGAGGGGTCTAGACCACATATCTTGCTCTTAAGGGGACTCTTCCATGGCAATTCCAATGGTGGTTTCCCCTTATGAGTCGCCTTCTATGGGAGTGCATTAGCACTTTTTTTGGGAGTGTCGATACAATGATGGATCTCTCACTATCTAGGTTGTCTTTATTGATAGTCACTACAAGGAATATGGGCCCATAGCGATGGTTGACCCGACATAATTTCATCGCTAATTAAATGCATAAAACATCACAACGAGCGTCAATCACATGGCATTGATTAAACAATGAAAAAATTTTGACTGAGTATATCCACTCCTAGTTGCACCAAAAGAATGATAGGCCCTTCCTAGGACCAAACAGTTCACTACCACAGTCCACCAAAATTTGAATTGCTCTCTAGAACTGAAGACCGAACCTATGAAATTTGGAATAGTACACATAGACTCTCCATGCTTTCCAACAAGCCATAGATAACTCAATTTGGAGAATGTGAGGTATGCCAAAGGCCTTGCACAAGACAGACCAAAATCTGCCCAAAGTGGTAGCTTGCACCTATGTGTATCTTCCAACACACATATATTTGGGAATATGTAGAGATCAAATGAGAGATATTTCAAGCTCAATATAATCAAGAGTAATGAACACTTGATACTAAGATCACATCTAAAATAAAGCTTACACTCATAGGAACAAAATGATCTATCTTGCAAATCAATCGGACTACTACACAAAGAGATATGGATGATCAAAGATCACTTCCTATGCGAAAACTCTAGCAAGCAAGGGGCTTGCTTAGCTAGGGGCTAGCTTAGACCTGGAGAATGGAAAACTTGCTGCATGTGCTCCAAGTGCTCAAATGGTAGACGAGGATGGATAGGACTTTGCTCCATGTGTTTGCTTATATAATGCTCAAAAAGGTAGTTATAGATTTGAATTCAAAAATGCCCTCCAAATGATCCCAACTTTTCTCCATCAATTAGGTGAGTAAAGAGCTGAGGAAACTTGTGAAAAAGTGGTTGTATATCCTATCGAAAAGTGTGAGTGATGTGGCACTTCAACTTAACATAAGTGCCCACACTTGAGATTACTAAAATTCTAACACTTCCCCTCAAGCTCAAGTGTTAGTCTCCATTGATCTCCTTCAAGCTGTTGAGGTTGATCTTGAACTTCTCCAACTTGCTTGCATCCATAAACTTGGTCATGATATCTGGTAGCTGATCCTTGGTGTTGATGTACTTGATGTCGACTTCTTTTGCTAGTACCTTCTCTTTGATGAAGTGATAATGGATCTCTATGTGCTTACTTCTTGCATGGAACATAGGGTTTCGTGCTAGATGAATGTTTGGCATGTTATCTCTAAATAGAGTGAACTCTTTGACCTCCACATCCAAGACTTTGAAGAGCTTATTGAGCCACATGATCTCACATGTAGCAAGTGCTAAAACTCTGTACTGAGCCTCAGTAGATGATAATGCAACTATAGGTTGCTTCTTGGACATCCATGAAATGACTCTTTGACGTAGCATGAAGACATAGCCAGAATCAGCTTTTGCTCATTCTATCCTCCTCTGATCCAGCCGAATCAGAATCACTAAAGCCTTGAGGTTGTAAACCATCTCCATAAGGGTAGTACCACCCTTGGTTGATAGTGTGCTTGATGTACCTAAGCACTCTCTTGGCTACATTCATATGAACATCAGTTGGTGAATTTAGAATTTGAGAAAGAACTCCTACAACATAAGCCAAGTCAGGTCTTGTGATGGCCACATAATTAAGGCTTCCAATTATGCTTCTATATGCTGCAATATCTTCAAGAGGTTGTCCTTCACCTGCACATAACTTAGTGTTTGGATCCATAGGTTGTGTGAGTGGCTTGTTGGAGTTAGACGTCTTCGGAAGCATGCGAACAGCACAAGGAAGAAGAAGAAGCTTGGAGCACAACACACAATACTGAATGTATTACTAGAGAATGTACAAAGATAAGTAGCCCATTAGGGCAATATGTGTATATACAAGCCGGGGGAAAGAAACCTCCTAAAGAGGGAAAAAAGTGCCCCGGCAGTCCTAGAGTGTTCACACACATCACTACCTAAATATATCAACAAATCCCCTTGGGAGTGATGCGGTGAACTAGTAGCTGGCACTCATGTATAAGGAAGTGCCAAGCTATGTGGAAATCACTCCACAAAAGGAAGTAAGCCCAAAGCTTTGTGGAAAGCTTCAAACTTCTCCCTAGGTAGAGCCTTCGTGAAAAGGCTTGCAATGTTCTCTTGCGTGGGCACATATGCCAAGCTGATCTCCCCAGCAGAGAACCTGTCCCTGACATAGTGATAATGCACCCCAATGTGCTTAGTGTGAGCATGGAACATAGGGTTCCTCGCAACTGCCAATGCGCTCTGACTGTCAGTGAAGATGGTGGTGGCAGAAGACTGAGCAACACCCAAATCAGCCATAAGGCATCTAAGCCACACACACTCAAGAGTCGCTGTGAAAGCTGCCCTATACTCAGCCTCATAACTAGAAGTGGCCACAATAGGTTGCTTCTTGCTCAACCAAGATATACATGAGCTACGAAGCATGAAGCAAAAGCCACTAGTGGACAAATGAGTGGCATAGCAACCAGCCCAATCAGAGTCAGAAAAAGCATGCAAATCTGGTAGTAGTGATCCCCCCTTGGGATAAAACAATCCAAGTAGCCGAGTACCACTCAGGTAGCGAAATATGCGCTCAACCGCCTGCCAATGCTTGACTCCTGGGCAATGCATAAACCTGATCATCTGTGAGACAGCAAACTGAATATCTAGCTGAGTAATGCATAAGTAAATCAAGCACCAACAGCCTGCTGATAGAGAACAGCATCAAATGCATCTCCACCATCATGAAGACTCAAACGTAAACTTGTCTCCATAGGAGTGGCAATAGGTTTACAATATTCAAGGCCAAAACGTTGCAATAATGTGTCAATATATTTCGTTTGACACAAAGCCATTCCACCATCAACTTGCATAAACTGAATGCCCAAATAGTGATGCAAATGCCCCAAATCAGACATCTCAAATGAGGCATGCAGATCAGCCTTAAAATCAGCAATATGCTTCTCAATAGGACCAGTGAGCAGCATGTCGTCAACATAGACAACAATGATCAGAAGTACATTATTAGCAAGCTTAACATATGAGGTGCTTTCAGTTGGATTGTTCTCAAAACCATGTGCAATCAGATAGGCATGTATCTTCTCATACCAAGCACGTGGTGCTTGCTTTAAACCATATAATGCCTTCTTTAACCTGCACACCTAGTTTTCTTGCCCTTTCTGCACAAAGCCACGGGGCTGAAGAACATACACTTCTTCATGCAAGTCACCATTCAGAAATGTTGTTTTAATGTCGAACTGATTTACATTCCAACCATGATGGATGGCAAGTGCACAGATGCTCCGAACAGCAGTCATACGACATGTAGGTGCAAAGGTCTCGTCAAAATCAATGCCTCTTTCCTGTGCATAACCCTTTGCAACAAGCCTAGCCTTATACCTGTCAACTATACCATCTGGTTTATGCCTCAGCTTGTATACCCACTTGGTGCCACTGGCCTTCTTGCCTAGAGGCAAGTCACATAAAGACCAAGTACCATTCTTCATTATAGCATCATATTCAGATTGCATAGCAGCCATCCAATTTTTTGAATTTTGTGCTTCATCAAACGAAACAAGCTCATTCTCATCACAGAGACTAGATGCAGCCATAGCATAGCAATCTGATGCAAAAGAGGCACTATGAGAGCCTGATCGAGTACGATATGACAAAGGTGCATCTAATTTACTGTCACGCAAGGTATGCATCAACCATTTTGGCATAGTTCTTGCCTGCTCAATATCAGCTCTCTCATCAATAAGTGCATCATGTACATCTGCATCAGAAATGGAATTATCTGCATCATCACATGAAACCTACAAAGGCTGAGAAGTTTCCTCATTGGGAACAACACTAGACTGTCCACCTGTAAAAAGAGGCAACAAAGTATCATACATGTCTTTGGAGCTAACAAATGTCTCCTTAGTACATGAAAGCAATGTCTGAATAGCATCTTCCATAAAAACAACATCACAGCTAACCAGAATGCGTTTACCCTGTGGATGATACAGACGACAGCCTTTACTTTCAGAACTGTACCCAACAAAAATACATTTTAGTGCTTTATCATCCAATTTTCTGCAATGTTGTTTAGGCACTAATGCATATGCCAAACAACCAAAAACATGCAGATGAGCAACAGATGGCTTGAGGTCATGCCAAGCCTCATATGGAGTGAGAGACTATAGCGCTTTAGTGGGACACATGTTCAGTACATATGTTGCATACATGGCAACCTCAAGCCAGAAACTATGTGGTAAAGCTTGACTCTTGACCATACACCTCGCCATCTCCATGAGTGACCTGTTCTTTTGTTCAGCAACTCCATTCCATTGATGTGTATACGGCATTGTATACTGGTGTTTTATCCCACGTTCAACCAGAAATGAATTAAAATCAGAAGACATATATTCCCCCCCTCCATCAAAATGGAGGGTGCCCATTTTACATGTTGATAGATTTTCAGCCAAAACCAAAACTTATTTGAAGCACATGAACACTTCGGACTTTGCCTTCAATGGATATACCCATCCATGCCTGGAAAAATCATCGATGAAAGTCACGAAGTAAAGATAATTCCCAAATGAAGGTGTTTGCATAGGACCACGAACATCACTATGTACAAGCTGCAATTTCTGAGTAGCCCGAACTGAACCATCTTTTTGAAAGGATGAACAGTGCAATACACCCTTCACAAACATGTTTTCCAGGTGCCTCAAGTTTGGGCAAAGAGGACACCATTTCAGATTTCTGCAAGCGTAGGAAACTAGAAAAATTCAGATGACCAAAGCGTGCATGCCAAAGCTTTGCATCTGACATAGCCTGAGAATCATTTATTGCACATGCCAAATCATTTATAGATCTTTTATAGTCTATGAGATTATATAGCCCACGATATAAAATGCCAGAAGCAATAATCACATTGCCATTTGACAGATAATGAACTGTACACCTGTCATCAACAAATTTCACAACCAAGCCAATCTTGGCTAATGCAGAAACTGATAACAGGTTCTTCTGGATCCCTAGCACAAATAAAGCATTTGACAAAGTGAAAGAACTACCATAAGCAGTAGTCAAAATGATCTTACCAACTCCCATAATAGGAGAAGAGGAGTTGTTGGCACATGTAACAATATTCTCTGTAGGGGCAGGCTCGAGTGAAGAGAAGAAACTGCGCTGCCAGGTAATATGTTTGGTCGCCCCACTGTCAAAATACCAAACATCTGAGTCTACTGCAGACATGCACTGCTCATCAGAAGATGGGTCAAAACTGCAAACAGTAGTAAACACTGAGGAAATATTTTTTGAAACCCCTCCTTAATAATACCTTATGTATAGATATGTACCCCTATAGTATTGGTATTTTTTAAACCTTCATGGAAACCATAAATATATGTATTTGAAGGAAATAAAAAGCCAAGAATAAGGTGGGCCCCACCCTAGTAAGGTAGCTACCCTTACCTGCAGTGAATGGTAGAATCAAATCCCAAGTTAAATATGGAGTGGGACAAGTAGATTTATAAATTCAACTACTTAAGCTTGACCCACTCTCCCTTTTGAAAGAGTCCAAAATACTTTGCAAAGACTCAAACCCCACCCTAGACTTTTGAGTCCTATAGAAAGATTCCTGAAAAATCGGACACATATGATTGACTTTTTTGGGCCGAAAACCATACATAAAATATTCCAAACGCCCAAATTCCAATTTGAGGCTCAATCCCACGAAATAGAGGTGCTATTTATAGTATTTATATGATTTTTCATCAAAAAATCAAAGATATGACCATATGCGATAAGATGAACACCTTAGAATGGCAAAAAATCTTCTAGGATTTTGTCAATATTGTATTTTCCACCACACAAGTGTCACATCTAGAAGATTCTCCCAAATTATATCATCTCCAAATATCTTCCCAAAAGGCCTATAAAAGGACCCCCTTGGGTGCCCTCAAAATAAGAAGAGTTGTATGGAGGTACGTGCTGTGGGTGTAGTGAGCACTCCAAACCTAGGAGGAGGAGTCTACCCTATGTCATTGTATTGAGAGAGCTATACAAGCTCCTAATTTGTAAGCCCCCCATGTCTTTGTAATATTTTCTATTTCAATCAAGTTCATTTCTCCAATTCCTTCCATTTCCATTACCCTGAACCCTTGCTTATTCTATCCAATACACCCTCTCTTCTTCTCTCATTTCCGACTCCTTCCATATTCCTTCCCTCTTCTCCATCATTCCCAAAACCCATTGAAGATTGTGGTATCACTTGGATCCTCTTGTCATTGAGAATCTCCTTCTTGTGAGTGTTTTGCATTTTCTGTGTTGGTACTAAGAGGGCGGTGTGGACAACCCCTGCCTTAAGAGTACTTGTGTAATGTTTGTGTGTTGGTACTAAGAGGGCAGTGTTGATCACCCCCACCCTAAGAGTGCCATTGTATTTTTGTGACAAAGCGGCGTGGACCTCCCCTGCTTTGGAAGTGTTGTGTGTGTTTCTCATGTGAGTGATTTTTTAGGAGCCTGGTGTCCCTCCTCTTCAATTCCATTCTTTGTTTTTGAGTTGAGCATCGAGGAAGTATTAGAGGCCATTTCCTTAATGCCCCTTTCATAACTTGGTGCCCCCGCTGAGAAATCTCAAGTTAATGAATCTTCAAAACCCCAATAACCAAAACCGTCCCATCCGTCCCAACGAACCCTATCAACCAAGACCCCTTCTCTCCACCACATCACATACAATAGGAAGATTTTGTTTCAGCAACGCATAGTGTATCACTTTGGAGCTGAACGTTTAGGAGAAATCCTTGCATCTCTTGAGCCCTTCATCTTCCCAATTCTAGAGTACACTTTGAGCTTCGACGTCTATATCTTTATTCTTTTGTAAGAAATCCACCTTCAAGATCACAATGGCATCAATCTTCCGGCATTTCTATGGAAGACTCAATGAAGATGTTGGGGAATTTCTTGACAACTTGGAGATGGCATACCTTATCTCTGGAAGAGATCAAGAAATAGTCAAGCTTAGGGCCTCCCCGCTGATCCTAAAGGAGGAAGCTAGAATGTGGTACAACAATCTTTCGAATGAGGCAATAGGGAGTTGGGAAGCAGTGCGTGCAGCATTCCTTGCAAGATATGGGAAAAGGGAGACACCTAAAGGATTGTGGCAACAATTTCTCTCATTAAGGCAAGTAAATCTTGAAGATTTCTCAAACTATGAGTCAAAATTTCAATGTATTTGGAATAATTGGGAAGCAAGTCTAGGAGCAAACGAAGTAGCTCCATAATTTCTAAAAAGGGATAGGTTTATCTCGGGATTGTTCCCTTCTTTGAAACAAAAGGTGGAGTCAGAATTTCCAGGGACCTTTGAAGAAGCTTTAGAAGTAGCAAGAGTGAAGTGTAGGAAATTGAAGTTTCAGTCTTCAAAGGTGGAATAACTAGAGCATATGGATATTGTTCCCACTGTACCAGCTACACAAGTAGAGAATGAAGGAACTTCACAACAAGATATCTTACAGAAGCTCATGCAACAACTGGAACAATTAACACTCAATTTGGTACGGAGTCAACAAGAAAGACCATAGAGGGAATAGAATCATGGTCAACGATGGCAAGCGCAAGAGTTTGTATGTTACAACTGCAATGAATGTGGCCATGGTATGTATAATTGCCCTAGGAGATATGTATCCTGTAAGGAGGCCGGCACAATATGCACAGGAACAACAACAACAACAAGCAAGCAAATATTCCACCTATCCCAATGGCTCAAGGTGACCAAAGGCAAGTGAATGTTTTGGAGCTGACCGAGGAACAAGAGACCATGGATACGATGCCAATCAAGAGGACAAGGGTGCAAGATAAAGACCGATCTCAAGACGAAGATTCAAGCATGGGTACACAAACAAAGAAAGGGAAAGTTGCAGAAGGTGAAACCAGCAAAAGAAGGAGAAGGCCACGAAGGAAGATCACAATGGAAGACTTCCCTTTAGGTAAGGGTATCGAATCTTATGACCTAATTGAGGATATATCCACACACAAACCAAATATCACTTGGCTACAATTACTCCAACTATCTTCAAAAACTAGGAGGGAATGGTCCAAGCTAGTAAGCACTAGGAGGGCTAAAAACAAGGAACTTAACCTTATAAGAGCCAATGCATGTGATGATGTGGTACCCACAGTGAATGCGTATGTGAAAGGAAGAAGAGTTTTGAATGTATACGTGGATGGCGGAGCACAGATGTGTGTGATGACAAAAAAAAACAATGCATAGGCTAGGCTTGGATGTAACAGGACCATCTGCATATCAAGCTAAAATGGCAAATAATAGTGTTGTTAAATGTGTTGGTGTAATTGAAAATTTAAGAATCACAGTATGTGATATAGAGGTTGCTTTGGATATGTATGTCATTGCAACCAAGGGGGAGGGCTACCCTATCATATTAGGACGTCCATGGTTAATTGCAGTAAAAGCATGATCTTTCAAGGAAAGGAAGATGGAGGCAAAGAGCTGATCTACAACAACCACAAAGTGAGGACACCATGCTTGAAGCGGATCTCCAAAAGATGCTAGCAGAAGATGTCACCTTAGAGGAAAGTACCACGTACATCAGCATGCTCAAAAGGTACCCCAAATTGTTCATTAAAGATTATAATGAGATACAAGGTGTAAGTGCTATTCAACATCATATCAAAATCAAGCCAGAAGCAAAGCCAGTGGTGCAAAAGTTCAGAAGGATCGGAACACTTCAACAAGAGGCTCTATTAAATGAGGTAAATAGACTCATAAAGGCTGGTTTCATTTACCCTGTATCAAATTCAGAATGGGTGTCTCCAGTAGTAGTTACCCCAAAGAAGAATGGTAAATGGAGGGTGTGTGTAGACTATAAACCCTTAAATGCAGCAACAAAGAGAGATCATTTTCTACTACCCTTCCAAGATGAGATTCTAAATGAAGTGGTAGGTCATGAAAGCTACACTGTATGTGATGGATACTTAGGATACTTTCGAATCCGGATAGCTGAGGAGAACCGAAGGAAGACCACGTTCATTACACCATGGGGATGCTTTGCTTATCGGGTAATGCCTTTTGGCCTAACCAATGCACCTACAACATTTAAAAGGTTTATGAACTATGTTTTTCAACCATTCTTTGGATCATCAATAAGGGTGTACATGGATGACTTCTGCATATATAGCACTAGAGTTATGCATTGTCAAAAAGTGGAAGAAGGATTAAAAAGATTGTATGAGCTTGGAGGTCAATTGAATCTTGATAAGTGTCATATTGCTGAGAAAGAAGTAGTTCTCCTTGGACATCTCATATCCGGAAAGGGGATTCAAGTTGATCCATCCAAAGTGGAAGCCTTATTGGCTCTACCTCCTCCAACAACAACAAAGCAGACCCTCACTTTTGTACAAAAGGTATGCTACATGTCACGATTCATCCACCTTCTATCTGAAATCATATCTCCATTACAAAAGCTTGCACAAGATAGTGTCTTTGCATGGGAGGACATCCATAATGAATGTTTTGAAGAAATCAAAAGAGTACTCAGCACTCTACCTACATTGATGCCTCCAAATGTGGAAGAGACTTTCTATGTGTGTCCAAGTGCAGGTGACGAAGCAATCCGAGTAGTCTTACTCTAGAAGGATACAAATATATCTCACATGCATCCTGTTTACTTTGCTAGCAAGGTAATGAAAGAAAATGAGAAGAGATACATAGATGCAGAGAAACTCATGTATGTACTTATGTTTGGAGTAAGGAAGTTTTGGTCTTAGCTTCTTGGTAGGCCTTTCATTATTCTTACAACAGATCATGCATTTCCATATGTGGTACAGCATATGAGCATCTCATCCAGAATAGCTAAATGGGTTCTTGAACTTCAAGAATACAACTATACTTTTTTAGTAGAGGAAAGCATAAGAGCCAGTCTTGCAGACATACTCACCTAAAGGAAATGGGAGAAGAAAATATCCAATGAGAGGGAGAGGGGAGCAACCTTGCATGAAGAAGATATTGAAGATGCACATACTGTATTTTTTGATGGTGCATATAAGAAGCAGGTCGACAAAGCAACAGGAGGATTTCTGATATTTGACCAAAACAAACAGCTCATCTTCAAGAAAGGTATAGCTCTTCCTAACACTCATTCAAATAATGAAGCAGAATATGCAGCACTATGTGAGGCCTTGCATGAATGTGTTCAACATGGTATCAAAAGGTTGATCATCAAAGGAGACTCAATGTTGATAATTAAGCAATTACAAAATGTTTGGTGTTGCAAAAGCCAAAATTTGCTTGAATGGTTGAAAAAGGTAAGAGTGTTATTGAAACAATTTGATAACACTCAAATATGTCATGTACCAAGGAGCGAAAATAAGGAAGCAGATGCATTAGCAAATGAGCAATTTGATGGTTTCATAGCATCCATCAAGCTGGGAGACAACAGATTTGTAGGTCAAGAAGGATTAGAAGATATCATCGAGTTTCTTGAAACTGGAGAAGCACCGAAGCACCTAAACAAGGTACAAAGGCATAGATTAGCGAAGAAGGCTCTATAGTACCAACTCATAGGAGACCATCTCTATGAGAAAGGTAAGGATCTTATCCTTAGAAGGATCCCCATATCAGATGAAATAAAGAGCATTTTGGAATCATGTCATGATCATGCATGTGGAGGAGACTTCTCACATGAGATAACGATAAGGAAAGTACTTCAAGCAGGGTATACATGGCCTACACTTGATAAAGATGTTTAATATTGGTGTAAAACATGTAATAAATGTCAGATTATAGGGAATAATAGGCTTATGTACGAACCAAGGACACCAGTCATATCTTATGGGCCATTCAAGAAATGGGGAATCGATGCAATTGGACCCCTACCAAGGACAAGCTCAGGGAAGGAGTACATCATTGTGGCAGTGGACTACATGACTAGATGGGCAGAAGCAGCTAGCACAAAAAGGACAATCGCACAAGATATTAGGAAGTTCATTTATGATTTCATATGTTGTAGATTTGGGATACCTTTAGAGATAGTGTCTGATCATGGTCCAGGTTTTAGATCAGATGTTTTGAATGATCTATTGATTAGATTAAACATAAGGCACAGATATTCCACACCCCATTATCCTCAATGTAATGGTCTTGTTGAAAAGACCAATGGAATTCTTTGTAAAAATCATCAGTAGCAGGTAAACAAGCATCCTAAGGAATGGGACAAGTACCTCACCGCAACATCATGGGCATATCGCACATCCTACAAGGCATCCTTAGGATTCACACCTTTTCATTTACTGTATGGACAAGAAGCCTTATTACCAATAGAAGTGGAAATCCCAAGTCTTCACGTACTGCTAAAAGAAAGTGCAGAAAGTGAAGAAGAGGTCATCCAAAAGAGGCTTATCGATCTACAACACCTGAGTATGAAGAGAGAGCTTATAGTGGAACATTACGTCAATCAAGCAGAGAAAAGAAGGGAGGAGTTTAACAAACAACTAAAGGATAAAGGGTTAATAGAAGGAACTCTTGTTTTAAGGTATGATAATCGTTTTAATAACATGCATGATACAAAGTTCCAACCACGATGGGAAGGACCATTTCTGATCAAGACAAAGTTCAAGAATGATAGCTATCAACTCATGGATATGTCAGGAAAGCTACACAAGACGAAGGTCAATGGATGGAGGTTAAAGAAATACTGGCAAAGGATAGAAGACATTGATTATCAGCAAGAGCAAACAAAGGAGAAGGAAATATCGATGGTGGTATAGGAAGATGACCCACCTTGGAGCATCAACAAACTCTTTGAAGGCTAGAGACATGAATGCCTGTAGCTAAGGGGAGGGCTAAGTATGAGGAAATATTTTTTGAAACCCCTCCTTAATAATACCTTATGTATAGATATGTACCCCTATAGTATTGGTATTTTTTAAACCTTCATGGAAACCATAAATATATGTATTTGAAGGAAATAAAAAGCCAAGAATAAGGTGGGCCCCACCCTAGTAAGGTAGCTACCCTTACCCGCAGTTAATGGTAGAATCAAATCCCAAGTTAAATATGGAGTAGGAAAAGTAGATTTATAAATTCAAATACTTAATCTTGACCCACTCTTCCTTTTGAAAGAGTCCAAAATACTTTTCAAAGACTCAAACCCCACCATAGACTTTTAAGTCCTATAGAAAGATTCTTAACAAATGGGACACATATGATTGACATTTTTGGGCCCAAAACCATACATAAAATATTCCAAACGCCCAAATTCGGATTTGAGGCTCATTCCCGCGAAATAGAGGTGCTATTTATAGTGTTTTTATGATTTTTCATCAAAAAAGCAAAGATATGACCATATAGGATAAGATGAACACCTTAGAATGGCCAAAAATCTTATAGGATTTTGTCAATATTGTATTTTCCGCCACACAAGTGTCACATCTAGAAGATTCTCCCAAATAATATCATCTCCAAATATCTTCCCAAAAGGCCTATAAAAGGACCCCCTTGGGTGCCCTCAAAACAAGAAGAGTTGTATGCAGGTACGCGCTGTGGGTGTAGTGAGCACTCCAAACCTAGGAGGAGGAGTCTACCCTTTGTCATTGTATTGAGAGAGCTATACAAGCTCCTAATTTGTAAGTCCCCCATGTCTTTGTAATATTTTCTATTTCAATCAAGTTCATTTCTCCAATTCCTTTCATTTCCATTACCCTGAACCCTTGCTTATTCTATCCAATATACCCTCTCTTCTTCTCTAATTTCCAACTCCTTCCATATTCCTTCCCTCTTCTCTAGCATTCCCAAAACCCATTAAAGATTGTGGTATCACTTGGATCCTCTTGTCATTGAGAATCTCCTTCTTGTGAGTGTTTTGCATTTTCTGTGTTGGTACTAAGAGGGCAGTGTGGACAACCCCTGCCTTAAGAGTACTTGTGTAATGTTTGTGTGTTGGTACTAAGAGGATAGTGTGGATCACCCCCACCCTAAGAGTGCCATTGTATTTGTGTGACAAAGCGGCGTGGACCACCCCTGCTTTGGCAGTGGTGTGTGTGTTTTTCATGTGAGTGATTTTATAGGAGCCTGGTATCCCTCATCTTCAATTCCATTCTTTGTTTATGAGTTGAGCATCGAGAAAGTGTTAGAGGCCATTTCCTTAATGCCCCTCTCAACGCCCATTCTTCTTCCTGCACAAGATTAGCAGACTCCGTTTTTGGTGTAGAGGCTTCTGCAACAACCATCCCAGCCTCTTTCTTCTTTGCCTCTTTTGCAGCCGGTTTTGGATAGTTCTTTATGATATGATCATTCCCTTTACAGTAATTACAAAATAATTTCTGCTTTTCTGATTTTTTCTCATCTTTGTATTGGCTCTTTGAATGTGCGGCATTTGCAGATTTCTACTTACTAGTAGAAGAGCTCCATTTTCCTTTGCCCTTCTAACTAGCTAGGAAAGCTTGATTTGCAATACGCATAATGGACCTATTTTTCCTAGACTGATCTTCCTGCAACAGAACAGAGACTAACTCCTCAGATGACAAGGCATTTGGATTGCCTTTCATCATCAACCAAAGAGTAGAAGCAAAACTCTGATATGAATCAGGAAGACCATTCAGAATGGTCTGCACAAGTGAGCTCTCTCGTATAACCTCATCAGGAGAATTCAACTGTACCTTCAAGTCTTTGATCTTTGTTAGGAAACTGTCCATAGAATCACCTTCATTCATGTGCTCACTCTCCAATTGTTTTCGGAGGTAAGCAACACGAGCCTCATTCCTAGCTTGGTACAATGTGGTAAGTGTATCCTAAGCATCCTTAGCTGTTATGCAAGAGCGAATGTGAGGAATAATGGCACGTTTGACAGACAAAGCTATCAAAGCATGTGCCTAGGCATCTCTGCCATCCCAGCAAATCTACTCTGCAGTAGGTGCAGCAGAAACTGCAACACGAACAGGAATATGGAGAATATCATCATCTTCAACACCTTCTCCATCAACTTCAGTACTTGCAGTTGTAACAATTGCAGGTGTGATAGGAGATTTTTCGACACCCTACACAATGTTCCACAGTCCTTTTGCAACCAACACATGTTGCATCATATAAGCCCATTACAGGTAGTTGGTACCATCCAACTTATCCTCAACAACCAACATACGGAATACATCACTACTTTCAGCCATGGCCGGTGACTAAAATACCTTGATGTAGAAAATTGACTGTATCTCAAAAAGTTGAACAAAAAACCCAAGACGAATTTTGCTAAACCTGTAGCAGACTTTGAGACGCTTATATTGGCAAACAAAAATTGGCATATACCTTTGGCATAAAAAGACAAAATAACCTACACAAGCGTTGCGATAGTGCGTTCGGAGGCCGAAACGAGCTCAGATCGCGATTTTTGCACCATATAACAAAGCCATTTTGATCTCTGAAACATCCTAAGTATGCTCACCAAATTTTGTGCGAACCTGAGACTGCAAACGAAGGAGTGTCGGCGGCACCCTAGATGAAGCGACGACCTCCTCTGATACTAATTGTTGGAGTTAGACGTCTTCGGAAGCACGCGAACGACACAAG
>CM035436.1:77751342-77756342 GCA_020310875.1 Ceratopteris richardii | reverse complement strand
TGTGAATGTATGTATATGTGTATGCATATATATGTGTGTGCAGGTAAATTTATGTGCATAGTTATGTGTCTACTAGTCTATGCATGTCTAGGCATATACATGGATGTAACTATGTGTGTGTAAGTATATGCATATGTTTTTGGACAAGTATGCATGTCACCTGATGAGTGTATATGTATATGTATGCATATGTATGTCTATGTATATATGTATGTATATGTATATGTGTATGCATGTGCATGTGTGTATGCATGTGTATGTGTGTATGCATGTGTGTATGTATGAGTGTATGTGTGTGTATATGGGTGTATATATATGTGTATATGTATATGTAAGTATGTATGTGTGTATGTGTATGTAGGTGTATATGTGATTCTGTGTATGTGCGAATAGGTGAATGTGGGTGTGTATGTGTTTGTATGCATGTATGTATGTATGTATGCATACACATGTGCATTATGTATGCATGTGTGTGTATGTGTGCCTCTATGTGTGTGTGTGTGTATGATATTTATATTTAGTATGTGTGTGTGTGTTTTCATATGCATGTATGTGTGTACGTATATGTGTATGCATGTGTATGTGTGAGTATGTGTCTCTATCTGTATATATCTATATATATATATATATATATATATATATATATATATATATATATATATATATATATATATATATATATATATATATATATATATATGTATATATGTGTGTGTGTGTGTATGTATGCATATATGTGTATGTATATATGTATATGAATATATATGTGTGTGCAAGTAAATTAATGTGTACAGTTATGTGTCTTCTAGTCTATGCATGTCTAGGTATATACATGTATGTAGCTATATCTATGTAAGTATATGCATATGTTTGTGGGCAGATATGCATATGATCTGATGTGCCTATACATATATGTATGCATATGTATGTGTTTGTGCATATGTATGTATATGTATATGTATATGTGTATGCATGTGCATGTGTTTATGCATGCATATGTGTATATGCATGTGTGTGTATCTGTGTGTGTGCGTATATGTGTGTATGTATATGTAAGCATGTATATGTATGTGTATGTGTATGTAGATGTATATGTCATGGTGTGTATGTGTGTATATGTGTATGTAGGTGTGTAGGTGTGTAGGTGTGTGTATGCATGTATGTATGTATGTACTTATGTATGTATGTATGCATGTATGCATGTATGTATGTATGTATGCATATGCATGTGCATTATGTATACATATGCATGTGCATTATGTATGCTTATGTATGTGCATTATGTATGCATATGCATGTGCATTAAGTATTCATATGTATGCATGTGTGTGTATGTGTGTGTATGTGTGTCTCTATGTGTGCGTGTGTATGCATATTTATGTTAAGTGTGTGTATGTGTGAGTATGTGTCTCTATCTATGTGTATATAAATATGTAAAAGTATGTGTGTATAAATAATTGTGTGTATGTATGTATATATGTGTGTGCACGTAAATTTATGTGCAGGGGAATTGGCCACATGAGAACCGACTTTTTGGTCTCGATGATGGGAGGCAAGATAGAGGTGAACTTCAAATTCCACTGCAACCTTGTCCAAGATAGGCACCACTTCTTATTAAGCATCATATGATAGTCCATGGTCACCTTAATTCTAGGAATTTTGGACAAGCAATTGCCATTGTGCCAAATAAGCCCCTCATGGCATGGTGGATTTTGCCCAATGAGGAGACCAGTTTTTAATATTTCCCAAGCAAGGCATCTACTCTCAAGAAGAGCCCATTCTTCGTAGTTGGCTCTTATTTTAGGAGATATGTCCTCAAAGCTGATCGATTCACTAGTTTCTTGTTTCTAGAGATGTTTCCATTGTCTCAAACCCTTGTTCCATGGCCTCTTAGCATTTTGGAGGTTCCAAAAAGCCACACCCCTGATGCCCATGATTGGAAACCAGATTGGGTCATTTTTTTGATACTGCCCATTTACAAACTTCTCCAATTCTAACAAATTGTTTGAGGTTGTTCCAACTTCTCTATAGAGATCGCACACGATCTCAGCCTTTTCGGGATTCTTTTCTAGTTTCCTAAGCGCTTGACCTTTCGATTTCCTACAAGAGAAAATAGATGGTCGAGGAGATGAGGAAGGTATTAATAACCATGGCTGCCCCACGAGGTTGATTTGCATGCCCTTCCAATATGCTAAATTTTTTTCTAGTTTTAGAAGGACCCAATTCCATCGCTCCTCCATCGAGACACCAAAGCTCATCGGAATATCAAGTAGGTGAAAGATCTGACCCCTCGGGATAATTTCGCTACCTTGGTCAACAAACAGTTGGGGTAAGGGTCTGATGATTGCTCCGAAAAGCGGTTTTGGAGTCATTTATTTTGGAGCCACATACCTCATAGAATGTGTTGAGGTAGTGCCAAAAACTTTCCATGTTGTTCGGATCATTATCCACAAATGTGTTCATGTCATCTGCAAATAGCCTCATGATCATTTGACCATTGTTGAGAGGTAGAGAGAGACCTTTAACATGGCCCATTTCCACGTGATGCTGCACGAGACAATTGAGCCTATCTGTGGAGATAGCAAAAAGTAGAGGGATCCATGGGCACCATTGCCTAATGGAGCATCTCAATCTCATAGCTTTCGATAACTGATCATTGATATTCATTTACGTTGATGTGTTCCCCAACAATGTGGCAATGATCTTAGTACATTTTTGACTGCGACCAAGGTCTTAAAGGCATTGGAGAACAAAGTGCCATTCTATTATGTCGTAGGCTTTCTCGAAGTTGATTTTTACGAATACCATATCTTGGTCGGATTCTTTGGTGAAATTAAGACCTTCCCAAATATCAATAATGGCTTCTAGTATAGATCACCTTTGATGAATCCTTTTTGTTCCTCACTTAGCCACCTTTTCAAGTGGTAAGATATTATGTTGGCAATTACTTTTGAGAGAATCTTGTATCTTGTTTGAACAATCATGATTGGGTGCCAATCTTCAATCATGTTCTTGTTACCTTTTTTGTGGATAAGCTTGATGAAACCATTGTTTAGGCATTCCGGAAGTGCACCACAAGCCGATGCCTCTTGACAAACCAAGTGCAATAGAGCGGCCACCATCTTTCTGAAAGACTTGAAAAAATCATTTGTGAGGCCGTCAGAACTTAGACTTTTCCTATTGGGAAGCATATCAATAACTTTGAGAATCTCATTATCAAAAATGGACATGTCAGGGAGAGACTCCATATTAAATGGTATTCTTGTGAGAGAGGCTCTCAAAATGGTCGCCATGCAATCCCACCTGTGGGGATAGTGGGGTGTCGAAACCCCAAGAGTTGAGTAAAGTGGTCGACCAAAATAGCCTTGTTCTCTTCTTTTGTTTTGCATTCGACCCAATTACTATCAACCAAGAAGGGAATAGAGTCTCTCCTTTGCTTCCTCCCTAGTAGGTTTTTGAGCCTTACCTATCCATCAGTCTTTAAAGTATACTGGTAGGTTTTTCATTTCAATTTCTTCCTCATATCTGAGCAAGCCTCTGACTTTACATAATCCCCTTTGGTGTTGGTATTTCTCTTTGTTCACTTCCTCCTCAAGGCACCAAAGCCTCTCATAGAGTTCTCTCTCTACCACCACCAAACATTGCCAATCATCTTATGAGTCCTCACCAAAACTTGATGAGTCTTCTCTATCGCAGCCTTCCAACATTTTGTCAGTGAGGTGCTAATGGTGAATGCTACGTTCCAAACGAAGGAAATCTCTCGATGAACAGATGGAAGAGAGAAAGACATCAAGCAAGCATGAAACCAAGGTGGGTTCATGAGTTTGGAAATTGGTTTGAAGGTGAGAATAAAAGGGTAGTGGTTCCAAATGGCAATGTCAATGCATTGAGAGATGGATAGTTGTCCCCATTGCTGGATAATGTTCTACACAATGTAGCTTCTATCGAGTCTTGCTTTCCTCAAGTCATCCCTTGTTTGGCAATTCGACCAAGCATTCTTATCTTTGATCTCTACTAGGTGTAGGTGGCACTTGATTTTGTCTGAGATATCTTTCTCTTGATTGTCAATGGTACACCCCTTGTTGTCCCATCGATCCAAAGGGTGTTTCACCATGTATTACCTCAAAAAGTATCACATTGTGGGAAAGTGAGTCAAGTGAGTTCCAGGTGTCCAACCTCTCTGACTCCCTATTTCATGAATACATGGAGACCACTATGAATTGGAAGGAGTCCTAAAAGGAGGTAGCAATCCAACCATGTTTTTGATCCTCACAAGAGTTGACTAGTCTACCAAACCAAAAACTATTTATTCCGATAGCTGTGTCACCGGCCCCTCTGGGGTGTGAAGTGGTAACCTAGCCATGAGTTGAAGAGATGTGTTGAGTCATTTTTGAAGGTCCTCCCCATCGAGTTTGATCTCTTGAATAATAGCCACTTATGAGGGGTCAATCAAGCCCCTAGCATTAAGTTATATGATAATCATTGTCGATGGTTACCCTCTTTGTGGAGAGGAACCTTTTCATTTTTTCTTCTTGGGATCATCCTTTTTCCTAAAAAATGAGGGGTCTTGACCACATATCTTGCTCTTAAGGGGAGTCTTCCATGACAATTCCAATGGTTGTTTCTCTTTATGAGTCGCCTTCTACGGGAGTGAATTAGCACTTTTTTTGGGAGTCACTACCAGGAATATGGGCGCATAGCGACAGTTGACCCGACACAATTTCATCGCTAATTAATTGCATAAATTATCACAACAAGCTTCGAGTGCATGGCATCGATTAAACAATGAAAACCTTTGACATTCCTATCGATGTGTGGAGCGATAACATTGTGACAGTAGCACTAAGCATCGCCAAACTGATTATATAAAAGAGTGTCGCATAAGGCACAATAAAATGCATAGCATAAATGATGATAAAAAGTGTCGCTTATGCAACACAATTTGCAAATAGATATGCAATGCTTTAGCATCAGTTACACAATGTTTTTTACCAAAAAAT
>CM035436.1:77743842-77746342 GCA_020310875.1 Ceratopteris richardii | reverse complement strand
TTGATCCCACAAAAGATATGTGCATGCAAGGAGTTACTATGTTTGATGGAGAAAGAGCTTCCTACTTCATTTTTTGATATTCAGGTTCATTTATTAGTCAATCTTGTGGATGAAATAGAGATTGCAGGTGTTGTGAACACTCGATGGATGTTTTGGGTCGAGCAATATATGGGAAGATTAAAAGAGCGAAACCACAAGGATCCATGGCAAAGCTTTGGATGCTTGAGGAGTGCATGTACTATGTTATTGAGTACCTTGAAAGAATTCCTGAAGAAGCTCCACGTGCATGGACCAAGGAGTCTTGTTCAAAAATATTAGACGAGGTATATCAGGTAAGGGAGTTCCTTTTTTATTTACATTTCGAAAAAAATGATGTTTCTACTTTTGTAGCATATAATAGCAAATGCATGCAAGCATTCCTTAGCGAGTATGAATAGGAAAATCTCCAAAGTGAGAGATAGAGATACAAAAGATATGGATGTAGTTCTGATAATAATGAGATTACAAATAAATTGTATTTCATGGATTGCTATATACTTGTTTGCAATGAGCCAATGCAAATAATGAAGAAATCGTAGATGAGCAAAGAGATTTAATGATAGTTTGTGAAGGAAGGTAATTTTACTTTAATAATATTCTTTTTTTTACATATATGTATATTAGTTTCTCTTTACTAATTTAATTTCTTTTGCAAGCTCCAATGTTCACTAATATATGGGCTTTTGGATGGCATATTAGAATCAAAGCTATTGATAATTTGCATAAAACAGAGGATTCTAGCATTATTGCTTCTTTCAAGCAACTATTACCTACTAGCTCAAAAGACAGGAACCCTAAAGATGGCAAACTTAGTTACGTGGAAACTGTTGTTGGTATATACAACATATTGTTTTATACATTCATGCAAGTAAGAAAAGTTTATGTTTACGATAGATTTTATTATTTTTTTAAGCACCTAATAATGGTTTTTAGTTTTTGTATTTTTTGATAGGTCATTTTGAAGCTTGACTAGTTTCGAGCTGTGTATGAAGGTAGTAATTCCACATTGAGAAAGAAATTATCTAGGTTTCGGGCAAGCCAAGGTTATGCGGTCTACTATAGAACCATATATTCTTCCTAGGCATATTGAACAAGCATTTTTTATAAAACTCCTCATGCTCATCCTTGGTGGCCAGTCATTCATGTTCAACCTAGAGCAAGGTCATTGTTTGAATAGTTTATTGTTAGAGAGATCAAAGAAGGTCCTCTTGATGATTCACCATCAGATACTGATACACTGACATCTGAAAGAGGAATTAGAATTGTTATACATGGCTACGGTACTAATCTTCTTGATGAAGAGGATAATACTCTACATGTTGATTCTTTTGATGATGAAGAGGAATAATACAAATTAATATTAGTCCATCAACAAATGATGTCATTCATGAGAAGATAGACTTCACTATAGAAGAAATAAATGAAATCAATAAGGATAATGAAGATGAAAATATATTGATATCTTACCAAAATGATGGCAATTATGAGAACATATGAGTACATAAGATAGTAAATCCTATTCTAGTTATCGATCAATAACTTTAATGATTTAAATGTATATTGTTCAATAGAGAGATGAAATCATGTTTTTTTAAGTTAGAACATGAAGCTCAGGGGTATGCCTAAAATTTTATATATAGCTTTATTTTTGAGGACAAAGTTTTTGTCATGCATATATGCATATGCGTGTGAATTCACGTGTATTATATGTATACATGTGTTAGTATACACATAAGTGTATATTTGAGGACAAAGTTTTTGTCATGCATATATGCATATGCGTGTGAATTTACGTGTATTATATGTATACATGTGTTAGCAGAGAGATTTAATGATAGTTTGTGAAGGAAGGTAATTTTACTTTAATAATATTCTTTTTTTTACATATATGTATATTAGTTTCTCTTTACTAATTTAATTTCTTTTGCAAGCTCCAATGTTCACTAATATATGGGCTTTTGGATGGCATATTAGAATCAAAGCTATTGATTCTTTGCGTAAAACAGAGGATTCTAGCATTATTGGTTCTTTCAAGCAACTATTACCTGCTAGCTCAAAAGACAGGAACCCTAAAGATGGCAAACTTAGTTACGTGGAAACTGTTGTTGGTATATACAACATATTGTTTTATACATTCATGCAAGTAAGAAAAGTTTATGTTTATGATAGATTTTATTATTTTTTTAAGCACCTAATAATGGTTTTTAGTTTTTGTATTTTTTGATAGGTCATTTTGAAGGTTGACTAGTTTCGAGCCGTGTATGAAGGTAGTAATTCCACATTGAGAAAGAAATTATCTAGGTTTCAGGCAAGCCAAGGTTATGCGGTCTACTATAGAACCATATATTCTTCCTAGGCATATTGAACAAGCATTTTTTATAAAACTCCTCATGCTCATCCTTGGTGGCCAGTCATTCATGTTCAACCTAGAGCAAGGTCATTGTTTGAATAGTTTATTGTT